>MU214489.1:15927-100387 GCA_018584345.1 Thuja plicata | reverse complement strand
TATAGCTTCTTGAAAGTCTGGGCTAATTTCAGCAGAGGGTGTAGTGGGTGGGGATGAATCGCCCAGTAAAAATAAAGAGATCTGTTGCAGAGCTGCATTATATTCCTCAGTTATCATTGTAGAAGACCTGGTTTTGATTACATGAGGCGGCGGCCTTCGGTATTGTTAGTATGAATTGGTTGCAGAAACCCTTCTTCGAAACCCTCCTCAACCCTACTTCCATTTAATAGGGTTGAAATTCAAAAGACAGCCTTTCCAATCACATTGGAAAGCGGTGGACACCTGCCCGCTAAGATTGACCAAGAATTGTAGTTGGTTGAAATGAAACCTTCCACCGACAATCATTGAAAGGGAAGGAAAGGTTTCAATACGAAATGTGAGAGTAGATTAGAAAGGTTTGTAATCAAATATCTTTTATCAAAAGTTTTATCTATTTTTAATTTTTTATAAGTTTTATCTATTTTTAATTTTTTATAAATTGTAAATATGGTTTAAAAAGACAAATCAAAAGCTGAACCTGAATAAATGAGAAGAATATATTCAAGCCTAAGATTTATTTTGATAAATGAGAAGAATATATTCAAGCCTTGAAATCTCTTGCCGTGAAAATGATAGAAACACGCTAGGTGTGCTTGCACAAGCCTATCTAGGACACTTATGTTCCTAGCCTTCACAAGATCCTATCCTTCTTCTAGGATCCTTCAAGTCCTTTCTTAGCTAGCCTAGGACTTCTCCAATACCAGTCTACGAGTTGGTAACCTTTGTGCTTAACCTTGGGGTAACTATCAACAAAGTGCTCTTCAATCCCTTACTCTTTGGAAGACTCCAAATGCATTTTCAACTCCACTACTTCACAAACATATGCAGGGGGTGTAAGCCATGTTTGGATAGCTTCTTTGAGTCCACACAATCCCATTTGGATAGGGCATTAAGTCTTTCTCAAACGATCTCAAGACAATTAATGGATCTGGTCTTTTAGGCCTAATAGGTTGATTAGCCTTAATTAGAGAGTTTTTCCCATTTATTTCACAATTCTCCCAAATGTCCCCCAAAAAAAAAATGGATATTCTGACACCCTTTTCCAAGACACTAAATATTGTGGTGGTCTTAGGGTTCTAGGGCCTCCATACAGTGGGTTCCTAGAATTCAGGGCTAGTAGGGCTAATTTGGCTATTTTGGTGCAGTCTGATGGCTTCTACTTTGAAATGTATCTAAAAGAATTAGACAATGCCTAATCTTGTTAGGAGGTATCTATAGGACCTCTATGCTTGTGAAACCATACTTGGTTCCATTCTTTCAATCCTTCCCTTACAATCAAAAACCATTAGATCTCTAGCAAACACCTAACCGAGTGCATAGGACTCACCTAGGGCTTGCCTTGAAAAATAGCTACCTTGCTCTCTTGGAATCCTACACTCATATCTACACTATAAAGAGGCTTCCCTAACCTATTCATCCATACCATGATGAAATGCACGGTTGGAATCTATGGGGGAGCCATTTTACTCAAATCCACTCTGTCAGCACCAACAACTACACTACTTACAAAACAATTTAAAAGACTAATCTAATGAACTCATAGAAAGTTGAAATTTAAACAAAAAGTTCTTAATACTATCTCTACCACACTAATTTAACATTGGATCACTGGTCAATCCATCTATCAACACTCATATACAAAAGTAGTTGACTATGAGCAAAAACAGTAAACAGAGCTTCTTCTTGCAAATTCAAATCTTGCATTACATCCACTTGCCTTGGGAAATGGGGTCCTCTATGTCTAAATATGCTTTCCCCATGATTAAAGGTTGTTAAAACAACAACCCATCATCATACTTAGAAAGGAATCGAATATTGCCAAATGTTGTCATCCAACTTTCAAAAGTTCCAAATGTTGTCATGCAACATTTTGACAACTTTGATATCTTTGCTTAAAACATATCCTAATGACCTCCAATCGACAGGAATTGATGTAAACATATCCTATAGGTATTTTTAGGCACATTTCTAACCTATCCTAAGCCTTGAAGGCTTTTGGACCCAGTTTCCCACTTTTAGGCTAAACTAGCACTAAACACACTTGAAACACAAAACCACTATGTTAGATTGATCCTAGTCAAATCCACCTAGGTACACTCTTGCAAGACCTTCTAAGGTAAAAAATAAACACTAATGACTTGGCTAAGGTCATTACAAGCCACAATAAAATTTGAACTAGGGATTAGTCTAGGTGCTCTTGCACCATTCTCCCAAAATGATAGATTTCAATCCATCCTTGGATTGAGTAAGTTGGAATCAATTCCCAACTTCTTAAACTCTATCTCCTTGATCCAAGTGGCATATGCATCTCCTTGGTCATGCTATTTAATCAGATGCTCATAATATGTCCTCTATCTAGTCTTCTTGTATGCCCTAGAATCAAGTATCTTCTCTGCTTTCTTAGGTGGTGTAGGGGTTAAATTTAGGTCTTCCATTTCTTGTATAACCTTGATAAGGCTCTAGTCTGGATCTAGAGTAGGCCCCTTATAGAGGACCAGATCTATAACATTGAAGACCAAAGACAAACCAATATCCTCAGGGAGCTCAACCTTGTATGCATTATTTCCATATTTGGCCATAATAGTACATGGCCCCAATCTTCTCATCTGCAACTTATGTGGTTCTCATTTCTATAGTCTTGCCTTGTTTAAATGGACCATAACAAGATCCCCTACCTGGAATTGGACTTCCTTCTTCCTTTCATGCACCTTTTGCTTGATCTTTGCAGTGTTCTATGTTGGAGTTTTTCTCACTGTTTCATGCACCTCTTTCATGGAGTGTGCAAAGTCTTATGCATAACCACTACCCTTGGCTCCATCTTTTAGTTCTCTAAGCTCAAATATCCCTCGAGGGGGTAATCTATAAAAAATATCAAAAGGACTCTTTCCAGTGGTTCTGTTTACAATATCATTATATGCATACTCTACCTGTCCTAGGAGTTGGTCCCAAGCTTGACCATACTCCTTTGTGAGACACCTTAGTAGGTTCCCAAGGCTTCTATTAACCACCTCAGTTTGACCATATGTCTGAGGGTAATATGCAGACCCAAAGGACAGATTGGTTCCCAATTTGTGCCATAATGTCTTCCAAAAGTGACTCATGAATTTAGTGTCTCTATCTAAGACTATGCTTAAAGGTAGCCCATGGATTCTCACCAATTCCTTAAAGAATAAGTGTACAATGTAACAAGCATCATGTACTATCTTACAAGGGACAAAATGTGCCATCTTACTGAATCTTTCTACTATGACATAGATAGTATCTAGTCCTTGTTTTGTCTTTGGCAATCCCACCACAAAATCCATGCTCAAACATTCCCAAGGTCTTCTAGGAATGGGGAGAGGTTGATAAAGGCTTTCATTGGATGATGCACCTTTGGATTTCTTACATACTACACAACATTCCACATAATTTTTTATATCCAAATTCATTTTAGGCCAAAAGTAAAACCTCTGTACTAAGTCTTGGGTCTTATTGACTCTAAAGTGACTACTAAGTGCACCATTGTGCTTTTCTTGAATCTGATTTTCCCTAATTGATCCCCTAGGGACACATAACTGACTTCCTTTAAATAATAGATCACTTTGCACTAGTATATTCAGAAAATTCACCATGGAAATGATTCTTATACTCTTTACATAACTTGTATATCTCTGCAAAGTCTTCATCTTCTGCATATAAGTCCTTAAAACTCTCAATGCCCATACTCTGCAGTTGTACTTATTGTACTGTCAGAAGTCTTCTACTAAGTCCATCAGCCACTTTGTTTTTCAATCCTTTCTGATGCTTGATGTTGAAGGTGTAAGCCTGCAAGTACTCCACGCATTTCATGTGTTTGTGACTAAGCTTATCTTGTGAATTCAAAAAGATAAGTGCTTGATTGTCTGAATACACCACAAATTCCTTTGGAAGCAGATAGTGCCTCCATTTCCTTAGTGTCTGGACTAGAGCATACATATCTAAATCATAGGAATAATACTTCATCTTTGCATCAATGACCTTCTCATTGTGAAAATCCACTTGCCTCCCTTCCTAGCTTAAAATTGCCCCAATAGCAGCATTGCTAGCATCACACTCAATTGTAAAAAGTTTTTCAAAACTTGGTAATGTCAAGATGGGTTGACTGGAAATATTCTTCTTCAACAACTCAAATCCTTGGTTATCTTGTACATTCCATACAAACTTATTTTTCATGCCACCCTTTATGGTGTCTAGCGTAGGAGCACAAATAGGATGAAATAGCTTAATGAACTTCCTATAATATTGAGCTAAACCAAGAAAGCTTCTCACCACTGTTGCAGTTTTGGGAGTAGGCCAGTTGATGATGGACTCTACCTTGCTTGGATCCATCTTGAGGTCTCCATGAGACAACACAAAACTAAGATACACTAGTTCCTTCTTGAGGAATTCACACTTATCCAAATTTATCATTAGCTTTTCTCCATATAGACTCTTGAATAGAATTTGCAGATTCCTTAAGTGTTTTCCTTTAGTCCAACTAAAGATCAGGATATCATCAAAATACACTACTACAAACTTATCAATGTAGTCCTTGAGTACTTTGTTCATAAGCCTCATGAATATGGATGGGGCATTTGATAGCCCAAACGTCATCACAGGCCATTCATACAAACCTTTTGTAGTTTTGAAGGCAGTCTTCCATTCATCTCCCTCATTGATCCTGACTTGATGATAACCACTCTTTAGGGCAATCTTTGTAAAATACTTTGCTCCTCCTAAACAGTCCATTAGGTCCTCTATCCTAGGAATAAGAAACCTATAGCTAATGTTGATTTGGCTAATGGCTCTGGAATCAATGCATAGCCTCCAAGTTCCTCCCTTTTGGGTGATAGGACTGTGGGTACGCCACATGGGATTATACTTTTTCTAATGAGGCCTATGTTTAGGAGCTATTAGATTTTTTTGGCAATTTCCTCATTTTGTTGAGGGTTCATATTATAAGAAACTTTGTTAGGAAGGGTAGCTCCTAGGATAAAGTCAATTTTGTGATTAATAGCTATCTTAGGGGGCAAGCTTGCTAGTTGTCAATCACTGATAATGTCTTTGTATTCCTTAATTAGCTCTTGTACTTCTTTAGGAATCTTTGTCTTCTTGACTATCTTTTCTGCATTTTCTTCCTTTGGTTTCAAAACCAAAGCATATCCTACTCCTTCTCTTTCTTCTAGACCTTCTAGGAACTCCTTCTCACTCACCAATTGGAAATTAGAGCCTGAGGTTCTCACTTCTCCTTCTTCCAATAGTGACTAGATTTTGAAAGTCACACCATCCTTCTTAAAGGAATATGCATTCTTATCTCCATCATGCATGGCTTATCTGTCAAATTTCCATGACCTTCCAAGTAAAAGGTGAAATGCATCTATAGGCAGGACGTTACACAATACCTTATCTTTATATCTTCCAATTGAGAAGTCCACCCATGCTTGTTCATTCACAAGGACAAGTCTTCCTTTGTTAAACAAAGTAACCTTGTATGGGTTACTATGTAGAATCCTCTTCATCTTCAGTTTACTAACTACATCCCTTGACATAATGTTGTTAGTAGACCCCGAGTCTATGATGACTCTGCATACTTTATCCATCATCTTGCACTTCACTCTGAATAGTGCTCTTCTTTGGCTTGGCTCCTCTCTCACTGGTTCTTTGATCAGCGTCCTCCTTATCATCAGATTGTCTCCTTCCTCCGATTCTAAGGGTACCTCAGGGTGTTTGTTTCCACCAATAGACTCTTCTTGCATAAATTTTACTCTCTTGTTACTTCCTTGAGAATTAGAGCCTTTCTCGAGACACCTATAGGTAGGATGTCCTATCTGGTTGCAGTGATAGCATTTCACAGTAGAAAAATAGGAACATCTTCCTTTGTTATTACCTCTTCCTCTCCAATTTGTATTAGAGCATCTTCCTCTATTGAAGCTTCCTCTACTTGAACTTCCCTCTTGCTGTTCAGTCAACATGGTCTCTCCTTGAGTCTTGGACTTTGAACTTCTACTACCATATCCACTTCTTTGACCTCTATTATCTCTTCATCAAACTTTGCATCTTGTATTTCTTAAGTCTTGTTTCTTTCTCAATTTCCTTTCCACCTTTATTGCAAGTTGGTGACATCTCTAAACAATGGTAGGAGTGAGAAAACTCAATTCATCTTGTATAGTCCATTTAAGACCGTTAAGGTATCTAGCTACCTTCACACTTTCCTCTTCTGCAATTCTTGATCTCATGCATAGCCTTTGAAACTCTTTAGTGTAAGAGTTAACATCCAAGTCTTTTTTTCTAAGACTTTGTTTCCTTTTATGCAACTAAATTTCATAGTCTTCAGGTATATATGCTTCTCTAATTTTGGCTACCATAGCTTTCCAAGTAGCAATGGGTCTCTTTCCTTCCTTCTCTCTCTCATCTTGGGTAAATTTCCACCAAGTGAGTGCAGACCCTCTAAGTCTTGCCTTTGCTAATTTCACTTTTTGAGCTTCAGTTATACCATCACATTCAAAGTGATTTTATAGTCCTTCAATCCAATCTAGGACTATCTTTGGTTTCATCTTTCCAGTAAAGATAGGAACTCCTTCCAATGCCTTTCCACTCAAAGATTTTAGTGCCTTCAAGAATGGTTCTTCAGTGAGGACAGGGTCAGCTTCAGGGACCTCATCATCTAAGGCTATTTCTTTACTATTTCCTTCAACTTTATCTTTTACTTCCTTGGTCTTCTCTTCCACTTGGTCCACTTTGTGTTCTAGTTGGGCCAATCTCTCTCTGAGAAATCTATTCTCTTCTTCTTTCTCATCCACTTTCTTTGCAAACTCTGCATTTTTCAACATTGTAGATTTTCCCACTGATTGTCCTGGTTGAAACATTCACCACAAGATAAATCTTATTGGCTCTGATACCAATATGATAGAAACACTCAAGGTGTGCTTGCACAAACCTACCTAGGAAAATTTTTCTCCTAGCCTTAAAAAGATCCTATACTCTCTTCTAAGATCCTTCAAGTCCTTTCTTAGCTAGCCTTGGACTTCTCCAATACCACTCTATGAATTGGTAACCTTTGTGCTTAAGCTTGGGGTAACTATCAACAAAGTGCTCTTCAATCCCTTACTCCTTTTTGGAAGACTCCAAATGCATTTTCAACTCCACTAATTCACAAACATATGTAGGGGGTGTAATCCATGATTGGATAGTTTCTTTGACTCAACATAATACCATTTGGATAGGTCATTAAGGCTTTCTCAAATGATCTCAAGACAATCAATGGATTTGGTCTTCTACGCCTAATAGGTCAATTAGACCTAATCAGTGAGTTTTTCCCATTTCTTTCACAATTCTCCCAAATGACCCCAAAAAAAAATTGGATATTCTGACACCCTTTTCCAAGACACTAAATATTTTGGTGGTCTAAGGGTTCTACGGCCTTCGTACAGTGGGTTCCTACAATTTAGGGCTAATTTGGCTATGTTGGTGCAGTTTGATGACTTCTGCTTGGAAATATATCTAAAAGTATTAAACAATGCCTAATATTGTTAGGAGTTATCTGTAGGACCTCTATTCTTATGAAACCATACTTGGTTCCATTCTTTCAATCCTTCCCCTGAAATCAAAAACCATTAGATCTCTGGAAAACACTTTACTGGGTGCATAGGACTCGCCTAGGGCTTGCCTTGAAAAATAGCTACCTTGTTCTCCTAGACTCCTACACTCATATATATACTATAAAGAGGCTTCCATACCATATTCATCTATACCATGATGAAATTCATGGTTGAAATCTATGGGGGAGCCATTTTACTCAAATCCACTCTGTCAGCACCAGCAACTACACTACTTACAAAACAATTTAAAATACTAATCTAATGAACTCTTAGAAAGTTGAAATGTAAACAAAAAGTTCTTAAAACTATCTCTACCACACTAATGTAACACTGGATCTCACTTTTCAATCTATCTATCAACACTCATACACAAAAGTAGTCGACTATGAGCAAAACCAGTATACAAGGCTTCTTGCAAATTCAAATCTTGCATTACATTCAGTTGCCTCAAGAAATGGGATCCTCTATGTCTAAATATTATTTCCCCATGATTACAGGCCGTTACAACAACAACCCATCATCATACTTTGAAAGGAATCCAATATTGCCAAATGTTGTCATACAACTTTTCAAAGTTGTAAATATTCTCATGCAACATTTTGACAACTTTGACATCTTTGCTTAGAACATATCCTAATGACATCCAATCAACATGAATTGATGTAAAAACATCCTAGAGGCCTTTTTAGGCACATTTATAACCTAGCCTAAGCCTTGAATGCTTTTGGACCCATTTCCCACTTTTAGGCTAAACTAGCACTAAACACACTTAAAACACAAAACCATTACATTGGATTGATCCTTTTCAAATCCACCTAGGTAGACTCTTGATAGACCTCTAAGCTCAAAACTAAATATTACTGACTTGGCTAAGGTTAGTGCAAGCCACAACAAAATTTGAACTAGGGATTAGCCTAGGTTCTCCCGCACCATAAAACCCACTAGTAGGTACATACACAAAGTCTCACATGGAGTGACTCTAGTAGGTACATAATAATAATCTCACATGGTGTGACTCTAGTAGGTACATACAAAGAGTCTCACATGGAGTGACTCTCCCTGGTACATTTATTTGTCACACATGGATGTTGTGAAAGTCTTCTTTTAGAATCTTTAAGAGAAACTTTCAATATTAAATGTGATGTAGGTTTGAAAGGTTTGTAGTCATATATCATTTATGGAAAATATTATTTATTATTTTGATGTGATAATGTGTAAAATGTTAAATTTTTTGTGTTTATTTGATCAATAAAGTGTATATGGGTAAAATAGACTATAATTTTTCAACACCCATTTTTATTGAAATATGATTCAAAGAGTTGGTTGAGAGGTCCAACCACATTTAATTTAGAAGAAGATACTCAAAGCTAAAATCCTTTTTTTTAATGATTTAGAAGTTAATTGATTTGAAAGGGGTGTGGTAATATATCTACTATGTAAACATATCATTTATTATCTTGGATGTAGATAATGTGTAAAATTGTTATTTTTTATCTGACAATAACATGTATAAACCAAACAAATATTATAATTCAATTTGTTAGGGTTTCGTTGCTTTGTTTCTCTGTATCTTTGCTACTTTTTGTAGGGCTATATGGGTGTTGTGTTGGGAGACCCAACATGGGTCTCCTAATCCTCATCCCTTCAAGTGGGTGTGGATCCCACAATCTAGGCAAATCTAAATCCCTAATTGTGAATGTTGACTCTTTCCTGGTGGGGAAAGGTAATCATGTTGTTGGTCATTTTGACTCATGTGTTGAGTCCTTTCTTCAAGAAGAGAACCCTTCTTCCTATGTTGACAAGTTGTTGGGTTCCAGTTCGCCCAAGATGGGTAACCTTACTTCTGAGAAGGGGTATGGGGTTGTCTACAAAGTCAATGGAACTATAGTCCTTTTTCTGGATGAGATTCTGAAGGAATCTTTGGTTGAGTTGTATCTTTCATTGATTGGAAAGTTCCTCTCATTCAACCCGTCTATTGATTAGGTGAGAAAATGGGTTATTTCCTAATGGAAACTTAAAGGAAGTGTTAAATTTAATGTTCTGGGTAATAGCCTTTCCCTATTTAGCTTTGATAACAAGGAGGACCTATTCTATGTGATCACAAGTGGCCCATGGACATATGCAAGCAACCACCAAAATATTCTATCTCTTTGTAAATGAAAACTAGGCTTTGATGCCCAAAGAGACCTTGGAGATCTTGCCACAACATGGATTCGCCTTTCAGGGCTCCCTCTAGAGTTCTGGAACTTTGAATTTTTTAGGGGTATTGGTAGCTCATTCAGATCTCTCTTGGAAGTGGATAACATAACACAACATAGGTCTAGAATCCATTTTTCTAGAATCTATGTCAATGTTATGTTTAAATTAGTTCTTCCTTCTTAAATAACCCTCGAGTTGAAGTATGGACCATGGGAGCAACATTTAGAATATAGGAATGCTACTATCATTTTTTCCAGATTACTAAGAAAATATGGACATTTTAGTTATGTATCCAGATTTGAAAATCCTAAAAATCAAAATCAAATGAGGATTGAGGAAAATAAAAAAACACAAAAGGGAGAACAAAAATTACACTCAACCCCATTAGTGGAAGATGTGGAAAAGTCTCTAAGATCAAGTAAGAAAAAGGATCTAGATGATCTTACAGCCTCAAACTCTAAGATGTATCTTGGGGTTCATCCAGATAATGTTAATAAGGAAAAGATAACAGAACCTATGACTCAAAATACCCTAGAAGAAGGGGAAATTGCTATGGAAAAAGAGAGTAAGCAAACTAAATACAATGAAGATCAAGAGAGAAAAAGTGAAGATAAGATCCAAGGTGTTAAACCTTAAAAGAAACCTTATGAAGAAGAGATGAAAAAGATGAATATGGATCTTAATATATCTAGTGATAATGGGAATGCCCTACTGACTAAGGACATCTCTGTGGAGGGATAGAAAATCTCAAACCTTAAGACTCTCCCTAAGGTACTTGGGTTGGATGAATCTAGGCTCTTGGATGAGATTGGATGAGATTGCTTGAAACAACAAGAATAACGAGGCAATATCAACTCCAAAGGAAAGCAGTAAGACCCAAGGATTCAATAACTACAATGAAAAATTATATTTTATTAGGTTATCCACTACTCCTCTAGCCTTAAAGCTACAAAATTGGGTGATATGTTAGATTATGAGATGGATTGGAATGTTGTCAGGGAGAAACGGAAAACTAAGAAAAAACCAGATGCTGGCAACAATTTTAAGAAAGATAGACCTACACAGTTGGAATATAGAGAAACAAAAGTGGCTAAGGATATAGATAGTCGAAAGCAGAGGACCATGGATGACTTATTTGATACAAAAAAGAAGAAGTAGATATTACCACTCTATGGAGTGGCTTTAGAAGTCCAAGGAAGGATTATTATGTTAATACACTTAGTCATGAAGATAATGTCATGGAATATGAGAGGCTTAAATAGCTAAGTTAAAATGCACATGCTTAAATGCGTTATTATTGAAAATAAAGTTGATATCCCCCTCCTTCAAGAAACTAAAATGAAAAAGGATGGTTTCACAATGATTGTTAGGAACATATATCCTTGAAATGAGTAGGAGGTCAACGATGATAAAGGTGCCTCTGGAGGTATTGCTACCCTCTAGAATCCCAAAAAGGTGTCAGGTATAGATTTTTATTCTTCTAAGAATTGCCTGATTATTACTTTTAAAGTCCATGACTCTATATTTTCTTGGAACCTTGTTAATGTGTATGCTTTGAATGTAAGATATTTAAGGGGAGCCTTATGGGATTACCTTGCTTCCCTTATTCTTAGCAATCAATTAATTAAATGGATGGAAAAAGGAAAACAGATCTAGATACCCATTTGGGTGTTATGTATTATATCTCAAATGAGCCATTTCTTGTTTTGGAACATTCCCTTAAAATGGATTGGTAATTTTCAGCCTAGGCCTTAAAGTGAGCATAAAAACATGTATTGTGACCATAATATTTTCTAAAGAACCTATAGAGAGGATAAAATGACAGTTTTGGATACCCATTTGGACATATTATAACATATACAAAAAATGGGTAGGGTTACATGATAACAAATGGCTCTAAAATTGTTAGGTATTGCTACTACAATGCCAATTATTTAGGATTACCCGGCTAGGGTATCAAAAAAATGGCTATAAACACTATTCTTCATGCCTAAATTTTTTGTATATCATATACTAGACTCTTAAAACCTTCAATCCACCAGGCCATAGGGAATTCCAATGGTGTAAATGTTGGGAATCACCAAATGTGTGTACTAATCCTTAAAACCCTTACTCACGGGACAATTTTCGGAAAACCTTCCATATCTTTGCACATATTGAATGAAATCAGCCCAAAATTGATGAAAATTAAATTTAAATCTCTTATCTAACCATTTCAATACCTCTTTGGTGAATTTTATTTCATGACAAGGTCCTCTCAACGCTACAACAGTGGAAAAGTAGGAAAATTCTTAAAAATAGCATTAATTACTTATTTTTGTACAATGCTATCTACCCCCAACAACAAATATGTTCAACATTTTAATGGTATTTTTATGTCATTTTATACCAGTTGTAACCACTTTAACGACCAATATATTTGACCTTTTAATGGTATTTTTACACAGTTTTATTCCAGTTGCAACCACTTTAACTACTTGGCAAACTATGTAACCATTGAGATACAATTGGACAACTTTTTGCAATGCCAAATTTACTTTTTTTTTTTTTGGTGACAACTTTTGCAAAACTTTGTAAATCAACTCCATATGATCTATAACTACCCAAAACATATTTCATGAGGCCAATTGAGCCTAATTATATATTTATATATCATTTCTGACACTTTGACATAATTTGACCTTTACATGACAACATTTTTCCATAGGAGATCCATGACCATCATGGCTCACAAATTCAGTTCAGACTTACTACAAATGATCCCTAAGACCTTATTAGACCCTAATTTACATTAAAATGAAACAAAACTAAAAATATCAAAACATTCCTCTTGGAGGTGTGATTACTCTAGGTGCTCCTACACCATACTCCTTGGGTACAAAGAGATTCATGCCCCATGAATCTTTCCAATGATTTTTTCCAACCTTCACCTTAACACCTTCATGTATGCCCCATGTAATTTTCATTGGAATCATTACCCAAGGGACTAGATCCCCTTACCCAGTTTCATGTTTTACACCTTGCACTTGTTTGTCCTCTTCAAATGGACCTGATTGTTGCTTCATGTGTTCCTTTATACTTGTCAATGGTGTCTCCCAAGATTCATGACCTACATACAAAAAGTTAGAGAAAAAATTTTCATTCATCATTATGTCAGAGCCATACTCTCCATGAGTGCTTTCTATCTACACCTCTTCTTTTGTCTTTGACCTGATCTTAGGCATCCAACCTATCATACCTATGCTTCCTTCAACCTGCATGTATGGTGATTTCATCTTTACTTTTGGAACATGCCCAAAACCATTCATTTGTTCTTGTCTTGCAAATTTATGTTATTGTTCCCACATATACTTACTTGTCTCATATTCATTGAATTCTTTCTCATCAACACCTGCAGTCAACCTTCTACCCGTTGCTCCATTCATTGAAACATCTTTCATCTTAACCTTTGGCTTGACTATTATCAAATTAAGGCCTTCCTTGACTCTTTTCCTCTTACCCTTTCTCTTCCGGTATAGATCTAGTTTATTCATTCTTGCAACCACTATCATGGTATTATATGACTTCCCCTCACCAAATCTTGACATCCAAGGAAAACTCTCTTCCCTTACCACAATATTATCATTATTTCCAACTTCATTTGGAAAATTCACAAACACTCTATCTTTAGGCTTCTCTCAACCCATCACATTCTTGGTCCCTCCCATCTATAGGACCTCTTTCAGACTCTTTATTTCCACATCTTCACCTCTTGGGGTGACTACAACCTCATCTATTAGCAATCCATATTGGACCACTCTCCTTGTCTTCTCAGGTTCATGACATTCTCTCTTGGCAGATTGAATCTGCCTATAAACCTCTTGTCCAATTAGTGGACAAATCACCTTACCAATCATTATCTCAGCTTGATTCAGAAGCTCACCTTTCCTTTTCATAGGAAACTCTTCATTTCTCTACTTAACTTCATCCGCTATCCATGGTAATAAGGAATTTGTCTTCTCATTTTTCTCTATCTCAATAGATTTGTATTCCTCTATTGTCATTGTGTCATTGGGATGCTCCTTTCCGTCTTTAAACATGGCATCTTCAACCTTCCTTAAAGTGGCTTCAACCTATGTCTCCCCTTCATCCTCTACTTGCAAAAATTATTTCTTGCCACACATAAGCACCCTTGATGGTTCACTCTATCCTTTTTCACTTTCCATCAATGGATTTAATGTAAAATAAACTCAATCCTTCTCAATCTAATATGCATTTTTTCTTCCATCATATAGGGAATACTTCTCATATTGTCAGGGTATCCCTAATAATAAATGACAAAATCTTGCTTCTTAACCAAGAGAGAAGGCTCACCATTCAGCCAAGAAATATAATAAGGATTCTTATGGGGTAACCTTTCCAAGTCCAAATTTGTAACCATCTCTTGTGATACTATATTTTCCAAACTACCAGAATCTACCATCACGATACATACCTTGCCTTTACACTTACATATAGTTTTGAAAATTTCCTTGCTTTGCAGCATCTCCTTCTCTTTTACCATGTTTTCCTTTCAACTTCTGACCTTCAACCAATCACCTTGAAGGATCTACTTCCTTTCTCTCATACCAATTTACACAGAAGACTGTGGAATGATTGCAAAAAACAAATATTAAATGCAAAGGGCACATGAAATGGCATCACAATTGGGATCACACATACAAGTCATCTTGACACTAAGAGGAAATTAAGCATGGGAACAATGGAAAATCTCATGAGGTCTACACAACTAAATTGCGACCACCTTATTTAAGGAATTGTTTGACACCATGGGGCATCAAAAAACACATCACAATACTTGCCACCAACCTTGATCAACAATCAAGGACTCTTCCTTTATAAAGCATACTTAGGCCTCATAGTCGTCATAACTAGGATTTTGGCCAATAACTTGTAAAACATTGACCTTAGACACAAAAATAAAATAGATCTGGATACCCATTTTGGATTTATCTAATTATGTGTTGTTTTGGAATATTCCCTTCAAAAATGGACTGGTAATTTTCAGCCTACGCGTTAAAGTGAGTAGAAAAACACATATTGTGACCATAAGATTTTATAAAGAATGTATCTATAGGATAAAAGACCCTTTTTGGATACCCATTGGGCCATATTATAAAATATATAAAAATTGGGTAGGGTTACTTTAGAATAAATGGCTCTAAAATTGACTATAAATTGGGTAGGCTATAATTTTCTAACTTATACTTTCTTGGATTAGGCACTTTTCCTACTGATTCAATAAAAAACATGTATAATATCTAGATAGAGTATAATTTTCCTCACAACTATCTTTACTACACAATATTATTTAAAGATTTGGTTGAGAAGTCAAAAGTTTATACCTTTAATTGAGAAGAAGATACCTAACACGCAAATCCTTTTCTTTAATAATTTTGAAGATAAATAAAAATGACATTGTTATTCAAAATGTTTCATATAAGGCACAATTCTAAAGAAAGATAATTTCTTTATAGTATCTTTCAATTGAAAATGTCTATTTGTCAAAGAAAGAGGTTGATTTACATTTGGAATGAAAATTTTGTAATTGTCTTTATAATTTCATAAGATTGTACATGCAATTTCAGAATTTTCATATTAGTTTTTTTTCAAATTATTTTTAAATTTCAAATAGGTCACAAATAAAAAACAATTATAGCCCTTCAACAAATATTAAAATACTTGACACTTCTTTGAATTGAGGCATGCAATTATCATTGTCTATTCACTTGCATAATTGCTTTATGGTTGAATAAAGTATTTCACAATTACATATCCATTTAGGGGCAGCTATTATATGCCTCAAAATAGGCATGTGATATTAATTGTGGCACATGCAATATCTTAGGATTGTGATAGATAAAATGATTTTAAGGAACACTAATTATCTAAGAAAAAAATAACACTTAGCTTTTAAAGGATACATAGCAGAAAACTCAACAATTAATATCAATTCAAAAATTTGTTTTATTAAATTAAGTACCACGTTGTGAGGGCCATCCTATTTTTTGAAAGAGTGTACCAATTTATTAAATCTTTATATAAATACTTATCCAATTTTGTATTATAAAAACATCTCCTAGTTATAGGTTAACTGGCATAAATTAAGTTCCATAATCAATTTATGTTAGCCTTATTCCCGACGTAATTTTTATTTTTATTTTTAAAATCAACTTTAAATATTTTATCATGTTTTGTGTAATTTATAATTATATATGTGTGTCCTATTATGCTAGTTTATTTAATATAATTTAACAAGGTTATCATACCTTCAACAATATCATCTCATTGTTGTATTTAAATTGTTGAAAAGTTCTGTCTATTTCTATTTTACTTTAGAATGAATTTGGCATGTAGAAGGAAGGCATTAGTGGTACATCCAAGGATGGAGGGAATTCAAAGATATTAGTTCAATCCTTGTAGAAAGAGTCACTCAGTGGAAACAACAACTCAAACAATAAAAAGATACAGAGATAATGTTGTTGGAAATACAATAATGGGAAAGTAAGATACTGAGAGAGGGGGGAGGGGGGGGGGAGGGTGAATCAAATCTTCAAAATTAAACACTTAAAACAAACTGGTTAGATAGCATCCACACAATGAAATAAATAACACATTACACAATAACTTGGTAACCCAGAAACCCAAATAGGTAAAATTGGGATGGGGATGATACCCACAAAAGTCTCCACTACTGCAGTAATAAAGTGTGTACATGTTAATGTTACAATGATTGATTAAAAAATGTAATCTACCCTGTTAGAGGTCTGCCCGGTAAAGAGCTTCAGATCATTACAATCTACCCTATTAAAGGATTTAAACTTACAATGAAGTAAGCACTCTGTTAAGAGATAAATAAAGGCCTGCTAGAACCACTCTGTTAAGAGATTTTCACCTGATACAATGATTAAAAAGTCTCAAGTACTGATCCTTCGATATGCACTCTGATGCTAATGATGGATCTCCTCTTTACAGTATCTCTTCGGATCTTATAATCTGATATACCTTTACTCTGATGTTCACTGTGTTATGCTCTGCTTGATCTCTGCTTCTGAACAAAATAACCCTTTGTGCATTTCACTTCAAAATGCAGTCACTTTACAATTACTCTTCTGCCTCTTGCACATACATTCCAAAATAGGGTTTTGAAGCAATCTAATATACCTGTTCAGATCTGATAATGAGATCTAGATCAACGATCAATATGTGATATCCATACCTTGATGGTAAAATAATTAATGCTTACAATGAGTCATGCATAGGATAAAACAATTAAATACATAAATAACTTCGTATAAGAATATTAAATGCATACATTAGTCGGCCCAAAAAGCTTATATAAGTCAGCCGGATCACTCATTCTTGAAGTTTGTATCATTCCAGACATGTATACAAAAAATTGTTTTTCTCGGCACTTGACTGTCTATCACTCGGCACTTAACATCCTTGTATCCTTCTCGGCTCAGCAATGTAACTTGGCTCGGCAATGTAACTAGGCATACTGAAAAAACTGCTCGGCAATGTTGCTCGACCTTGCATAGTTTTAGCTCGGCCATAGTGATAGCCAACTAAAACTGCCTAATGAAATGACTAAGTGTTGGTCACTAATCATCAACATAACTTAGAGATTAACAATCTCCCCCCTTGATATTATTGGAAAAAACACTTATCATTACTTCTGTACATTTCATCAAAATATTGCCTAAGTACACTAAGTACTCCCCCTAGGAATATACTTATACAAAAGTTTACAATGCCTTCAAAAATTATATACAAGTGTACCTTTGCTGTACTAATGTATCCTTTCATAACTCCTTACCAACTTCCTTACTGACTTCCTCCTTCCGTAGTACTAACTTCCCCCTTGTTTTTGTCACTGATTGCTGGTGGGGTTAAGTTGTACTTATCCAAATATTGCTTATGAAGCTGCAGGGTGGATTCAAATGTTGTATCCCAGTTGTCCTTTGCAAGCTTCATAACCTCCATTTTTATTTCTAGCTCGGCAGCTAGACTTACTAGACTCTCTGCAGTCGATAGATTTGCACTGCTTTGTGATAGCTCCTTGGCTTTTGCAAGTTCCTTCTGTATTACCTCCAAATGAGGCAACAAGCTTGTCTGAATAGTTATCAACTTGGCCCTTATGCGACCATCTTTAGCCATAAGCTCGGCTATTCTCTTTTGTGCATTAATCAACTTATTAAAATGTAAAGAACTAGAAGTAGTATCTTTACCTAAAGTAGCACCAGTTGATCTCAAATCTAACTGTAGCTTCTCAACAAGCTGTAGATTATCCTTTGTGAAAAATTCAACATCACATAATTTCCTATACAAATAATAAACATTGGCTGTAACTTTCTCTAATGTTTCTACAAGAATAGAAAGTTCAACCTATTTTGTTGCTATCTCTTCTGAGATCTTCTCTAGAACTTTGCCCTCAAATCTTCTCAGGGACCATTGCAGAAGCTTCTCATTGCTATATATGTCCTCATTTGTTACTTTCTGTACAATGGTGACGAGTTGATCAATGATTGGAGCTTGAGGCATTTCATCCTCTGAGTCAAAATCCTTTGTAAATATGTCTTTGATGTCATGCAACACCTACTTTTGCTTTTGCTCTATCTTCAACTCTTCCTATCTCTTCTTCCTCTTAAGCAATTCTTGAAGAGTCCCTATTTGTTCAAAAGATAACTCATTGGGATTCCATTGTGGAATGAAAATGACCTCATCTAATGTTACATCTAAAATTGGAGACTTCTTCAAGATTTTCTTCTTCTTCAATTCTGGAGAACTTATGCTTGGTAGCATAATATCTTTTCCCTTGACAGTGTCAACATCTAATGCCTCTTTTAATTTTGTCAATATAGTCTGGTGGTTCGGCATACTCCCAGTTTTAGAACCAATGGGCGTGGATGATGTAGAATGTGGTAGATCAACCAACACTTGCACTACCTCTACTTCTTTAGGCTTATCAACAATACCCTTCATTCCTACTCCACTATCTAAAACTGTCTTTACTACCTCTAAAATAGGTGGATTTTGTGAAGTTACATCTTGTTCATTTGTTTGCTATTGTCCTTCACCTTTCTGATCACTACCAACTTAAATTATTTCATTAGACGCTATGGTCTTTCCTGCTTCTGTATCAGTTGCCTTAATAGGTGAGTTAGTGTCTTTACCACTCGGCATCTCTTTTTCCTCAGCATTCAAATTACTTGGATCATCAACTATATAATCCAGAGGACTGTCTACATTCAGATCAACAGAGTTTGTTGCATCTAATGCATCCTTGGTCTTGTCTTGTTCAGTGGAAATTTGATCTTTGAGTATCTGTGGTTCAGGAGTAGTCTTTTCTTCAACTTCTTATTCCTTTGGCTCGAATGTCCCTTCACCAAATTTCTTGTCTTTTGGAACGGCCAGTCCAAAAATCTCTTTCCAGATCCTTGTGCTTTGTTGTACTACACCTTTTATATCATTCTTCAAAACAGCATAGCCTCTAAGTTTTGGAACAAACCTACTCTTGTATTCCTCAATAAATTTGACTCTTTGTTTAGAGGTTAAATCTGGAATTATTTTGGCTAATTTTCCTTCTCGAATCTGTCTTTCAGTGGCAAGTGCAAATTCCCATTTGCTTGACAGAAAGTCATATAGTTCATTAGGAACATGATTTCCTATCTCTATAGGAGTCAATTTGAAGGTGCTCATCATGTCCAAGAGTGCTTCCTAAACTTTGTGCCTATCTGCTATTTTCAACTTGTCATATTTGATGAACTTAAGTGTTGCTAACCCTGCTGAATTCCTCAAAGTGTCACATACCTCATCAATGCTTGCTGGTTTCTTGAACTATGTTGTAGGTATGTTGTTGGGTACATCTATTTTTGTCAACTCCTCATCACTATCTGTCTGCAAATTCAATTTCCTTCTTTGTCTCTTTGCTGGCTCACTTGGCACAACCTTAGGACCAACCTTTTCTTCCTTACCAGAAGTACTTTCTACAACTTTCCTCTTACCATACACTTTTGTTTGCACTTCTACTGTGGAAGTGACAGTAGATGCTCTTGTCCTCAGACAATTAGCTGTAGGAGGTGTAACCTTGGGTTTGGCTCGGCTTGGCTTGGTTACTATGACAATTGATGGCTTCTTTCCCTTAGCCTTCTTTGTAACTTCTTCAGATGCACTGAATTCCTCCTCAGTAGAAATATCCTCACCTTGTCTAGTGCTCAGGCCTAGAGGTGCATCCTCAGGTTCTTCATCACTACCCAAGCCAACCATTTTCTTCAGGTTTTTCACTATCTTCTTTCTTTTCCTTTCCATAGTTCCCTCATTCAAATTTCTAGAAACTTTAGCCATAGCTTCATCAAAGTTTCCAAATCTCTCTGATGTAGTGTCAATTTCCTCAGCTAGGAGTGCAATGATGGCGACTGATGCTTCATCAACATTAAGCTCATATGGGAATGGCTCTAAACATGTTATTCTAGGAATTACTGCCTTGATGTAGTTATTATCTGTATCAACTAGAAAACAGATTTCCTCATAGTGCTTCTCCACTAGTGACTTAGTAATCCTAGTCCTTAATCTCATTCTTTTCTTGAATTCTACAAAATAGCTACCCCTAATTCTATTGAAATTACTACCCAACTTCTCAATACATTCACTAATCTAAACTGTTATGGGCCTGTCCTTTTCCCAAACAATATTTCCTAGTGTAGGAAATGTATCCTGAATGTAGAAGAATATACAAACGAGTAAAGAACCAAACTTACATGACGAGCTCTTATCCTTTCTAATTGATGTAAGGTTCTCGGCTAACTATGTCAGCTGTAGCTTGGCAAGATCATATGTGTGACTCTTCTTCACAATTTTCCATGCCTGATCAACTGTTGTACAAGGAACACTATCCAATCTGCTGGACTGATAGAATTTATGTGCTATAACCCTTACTCCGTAATCAAGTTCTAAGTCAGTAATTGTAGAGATAGTCATACCTCTGTTAATCCATACTGCTCCAGTGTTCAATGTAATCTCTTCTTTGTTGTTATCCCTCATGGTTCATTTTCCATTTACTACAGGATATCCAGTCACTCGATGAATCATACTTTTAGTGATCTTGACTAGTCCATTGTCTAGCCACATGCACATGTCATGAACTCGGCTAAGGATAAATTTTATCCATTCATCTTTAAAACCTTGGGGAAAATCTAGGGCACGAGTTAACCCTTTTTTAGCTAGATGTTTGAATTTTGCCTTCAGAACTCCATTTTCACACAATTTACTATAGGATTTCCTCAATTCACTATCTCCTACTTCACCAATCTTAACCATGTAACATGATCTAACATCATGAATCATAAGTACCTTGGGAGGGATGGATGAGAGGGCTCCCATTAAATCACTCTGTATCGCACTTTTAGGAATGGCTCAAAAGTTGAGAGGTTCACATTCCTCACTCTGAATCAACTGAATTTGTTCTTGTTCTGCCTCCATACTCTTGGCTGGTGCGGAAGAACTTGCAGCCATAATTCTAAAATTTAGGGTTTTAGAGATGGAAAATAGAATACCTCAGCAAGTGATGCTTCACACTGTTCTCTGTTCACTATTCACTTCAAGATTGCCGACGACACACTGATTGAATCTTCATTTCTAGCTCCGTTAAGATCAATTCTGCAAATCGCTTCAATCACTCTGTAAATAGTAAAATCACAAGGTAAAAATGAGCTGTTAACTGTTCATCCTTTATAAGATACGAAAGGTCAAAGTAGGTGAGCATTAAATGTTTTTCCCATTGAGTTAGTGCGAGCCAGCTATCCTCAGCTTTAACACAACTTGCATCCCACTCAGCTCACTACACTCAGCCTTCATGAAATTTACTCGACCAACCAAACTCGGCACTTCACTAGAGAACTTAGCTTTAGTGACCATGAATAGTACTCAGCACCTATTAGTGCAATTGACTCATCTCGGCATTTGTCTTCAAAGATATGTCCTGGTGCATCTTAACATATGCAAATATGGACTTTTGTACACTTTATGTTAGGAACTGATGTAAGATAAGAATTTTAAATACAGTTCCTTACTTACCTCTTTCTCTTTAGTCAGAGATGATGTGATCACCTGATCCATTGGATTGGGTGACCTCAGCTTCATTAGCTTCACTGCTGCATGGTTCAAACTTCTTAACCCATGTCTTGTTCATCTTTTCCCTAATTTGCTCAACTGTAGGAGCAGGTACTCTAGTCTTGCAATCTTTCCTTGTATGTCCAATTTTCAGACAACTATGACAAACTAGGCTTCCATTCATCCAAATTTTAGATTTACCTTTGAAATGTGTCCTTATGTAGTTTTCTGGAACTTGTCTATACTCACCACAGTAATGACAACTATGCCATGTATTGTAATCCCAATTGTAATGATTTCCTTTTCCTGGTGATTTCTCTTGTACCTTTAATGTCCACTGCTATTTACCTTTGGATCTACAATCTTGTGCTCTATGACCATATTTGTGACAATTATAGAAATTACCATTGAGTCTAGGTGCTTTTCTTGCCTTTACCTTACATTCACGTGCTTGATGTCCAAACTTATTACAATTAAAGCAATAACCATTAAAGTTAGTTTTAGGATTGGACTTACAATTCTTTCTTCGAAAAATGTTTGTTGTATGACCTGGTTTTCCATAGTGGTGACAAATAGGTTTCTTTTTTCTCAACTTTGCATTCTTTCTTTCACCTGTCTTAGATGATTCTCCATCTTTAGTGGTTGTATGTTGTTCAGTGTGACCTAATCCAGAAGAATCTTTAGGTCTTCTTGATGCTTCCACCAATTGTTCAAAGTAGCTTATAGCAGCACTCGGATCATTCGCTATGTTATTAAGTTCTTTCTCAGATATCAATTCATCTTTCAGTTGACTATTCTCAGATCTAAGATTAACAATCTCCAAGTCTTTCCTGCTGATCTCCTGATTCACAAGTAGTAGTTGATTTTCCATGTCCACTTGATTGACTGTCATTGTTTGCACATCATGTGTTCTTTCATCAAGTCTGGTAGTTAGTATTCTCTTGTCTTCTTCTGCCATAGCCTTATCATCTTCAACTTTCTTTTTTTTTTCAACAACTTCACACATTCTTATTGATTGGGCTTCTTGTTCTTTTCTCAAAATTTTGACTTCTTCACATAGTGCACTGTTCTTTTCCAGTAGATCTGCTATTGTTGCATCGCTCTCAGTAGAATCTCCATTCTGAAATAGATTTGTGGTGTCCTCTTCCTGATAATGAGTGTCATTCATTTGTTTGGCCAAATCTTTCCTTGCAGCCAAGGACTTCTTTAATTCTTGTCTTGCAGTCTCAAGCTGTTGGAGTGCTAGCTGAATATCAATCTTTTGGTTCTCAATGACTTTACCCATCTTGTAGATCTCCATCTCAAGATCTTAATTCTCAAGCTGATTATAACTTTTTAGAGAACTTTTCTCTGATACCAATTGTTGGAAATACAATAATGGGAAAGCAAGATACTGAGAAGGGGGGGTGAATAAGATCTTCAAAATTAAACACTTAAAACAAACTGATCAGATAGCATCCACATAATGAAATAAATAACACATTACACAATAACTTGGTAACACAGAAACCCAAATAGGTAAAACTAGGGTGGGGATGATACCCACAAAAATCTCCACTATTGCAGTAATGAAGTGTACTTGTTAAGGTTACAATGTTTTGATTACAAAATGTAATCTACCCTGTTAGAGGTTTGCCCGGTTAAGAGCTTCAGATCATTACAATCTACCCTATTAAAGGATTTAAACTTACAATGAAGTAAGCACTTTGTTAAGAGATAAATAAAGGCCTATTAGAACCACTTTGTTAAGAGATTTTCACCTAATACAATGATTAAAAAGACTCAAGTATTGATCCTTTGATATGCACTTTGATGCTGATGACGGATCTCCTCTTTACAGTATCTCTTCTGATCTTATAATTTGATATACCTTTACTCTATTGTTCACTGTGTTATGCTCTGCTTGATCTCTGCTTCTGAACAAAATAACCCTCTGTGCATTTCACTTCAAAATGCAGTCACTTTACAATTACTCTTCTGCCTCTTGCACATACATTGCAAGATAGGGTTTCAAAGCAATCTAATATACCTGTTCAGATCTGATAGCGAGATCTAGATCAATGATCAAGATCTAAAATCCATACCTTGATGGTAAAACAATTAATGCTTACAATGATTCATGCATAGGATAAAACAATTAAATGCATAACTAATTCCATATAAGAATATTAAATGCATACATTAGTTGGCCCAAAAAGCTTATATAAGTCAGCCGGATCACTCATTCTTGAAGTTTGTATCAGTCCAGAAATGTATACAAAAAATTGTTCTACTCAGCACTTGACTGTCCGTCGCTCGACACTTAATATCCCTGTATCCTTCTCGGCTCAACAATGTAACTCGGCTCGGAAATGTAACTAGGCATACTGAAAAAACTGCTCGGCAATGTTGCTTGGCCTTGCATAGTTTTAGATCGGCCACAGTGATTGCCAACTAAACCTACCTAATGAAATGACTAAGTGTTGGTCACTAATCATCAACATAACTTAGAGATTAACAAATGCAAGATCAGTGATTTACATTATTCCAGATTCAAGAAATTACATCAAATTGGACAGCCACATGCATGCTTCCATTAGAGGCATACATGTTTGATTATAGATTGAATTATAAGAATAACTACAATGCTAATCTTTAGGAGGCTATCTATCTAACAACTTCCAAACTAGAGATCCAATACATCAATATATAGACATTCACATCACAAACCAGTCGGCCAAGATCAATCACATTCTCCAAGGTAGGAAAACGTAATATCAAATATAGGTCAAGACCCAAATCATATGGATCTCCCTCAAATAAATGAAACATGACATGCAATCTATAAGATACATCAACCACAACCCCGAAATCATAGAATGAAACACCAAGAAGGTTCACATTCTAAGGAAAAGGTTCGCGAGATCAAAAAACTAGATATCAAGTATTGAAACTAGAAGAACAAAATAGGTTCGGGCCAAAATCCAATAAATATCCACCCCAAAGAAATGGATCGGGGTGAAAACCCATAAGATGATCCAACACAACATGAAGAATATTCCATGAGGTACGCAACTTAAGAAAAACCAAATCGAATGAATGCCATTGAAAATACAAAGACTTGGAAAACATGAACACAATTTTTTTTTGGTTGATGCAAGATTGCCAAGAATACAAGATGCTTGTGTCAAACACTTGGTATTATTAAAAAGTGAGCCTCTCACTTTATTGGGGCTAAAGGAAAACCAAGATTACTAAACTCAGCGTCAAAAATCCATGAAGAATCTTCAAATGGTATGTCTTTCTATTTGACAAGATATTCTCCATACTATTTATGTCTTGTACATCTACCAAGTCTACTGTACAAAATCTCTTCTATCGTATCCATATGCTTCCTAGGATACATATTCTCAACATTTGATTCATCCATGTCATAGAAATATGATTCATGATACTCATACATGTCTACAACATTGAAGATCGGTGAAATGTCTGTGTCTTTTGGTAGCTCAACTTCAAATGCATTCCCTAAATCAAATCTCCTCAAGATCTTACATGGTTCAAACTTTCTCATCTTCATCTTTTTATATGTCCCTACTATATTTCTACCCTTCTTCAAATAAACCATCACTTCATCTCCTACTTGAAATTCCTGATGCCTCCTTTTCACATATTTTCTCTCTGTATATTTCTGGTTCATATCTTCTAAATGTTGTTTGACTTGAATATGCAATCCATTCATGTGTTCTGAAAATTCCTCTACTTCTACACTCCTTTTAAATTCATGACTAATATCCCTCAATTCTGATACTCCTTAAGGATTCATACCTGTAATATATCAAATGTGGTCTTCCCTATACTCCTATTCACTAAATTATTATATGAAAAATCTTCTTGTGCCAGGACTAAATCCCAATTTCTAGTATTATGTCCACATAAACATCTTAACAAGTTACCCAAACTTCTCTTCACTACCTTTGTTTTTCCATCAGTCTCTCGATGAAATATAGAACTAAACTATACTCTTAGACAATACATGCAGTCTCACAATTTCTCATAAAAAATAATTCAAATACATGTACGGAATCTATTGTCTTCTTACAAGGTATGAAATGATCCATCTTTGAAAATCTATCCACCACTACAAATATAGAATCATTACCTCTTTGCATCTTTCATAAACCAAGTACAAAATCCATGCTAATATCATCCCGTGGTCTAGTTGGCATTGTCAAAGCCATATACAATCCAATATTCTGAATACTACTCTTAGCAACTTGACATTTTTTACAATTATGAACAAATTTCCTTATATCCTTATGAATCTAAGGCTAAAAATAACTCACTCGCAAAATCCACTGTCTTTTCAATACCAAAGTGTCCATCTAATCGTCCATAATGATTTTCCTTAATTAGATTATATCACATTGAAATCCTAGGTATACACAACTAAATTCCTTTGAATAACATACATTCTTGAATGAAATAATCCAACCACTTTCTTTTGTCTACTACAATAGGTTCTCTGCAAGCTTTCCTAAGTTCTCCAGAATAAGGGTCTTCTTCGTACTAAGTCTTCAACTCATCAAATCTCAACTCTTATCTCTGTCATTAAATTTCTTCTTCTACTTAAAGCATCAACAACCTTGTTTGACTTACCACTCCTATGCTTCAACATAAAATTATAGTTCTACAAAAACTCTATCCATCTTATATATCTCTGGTTCAACTTATTATGTCTATTCAAATATTTCAATGCTTGATGATCGGTATACAACACAAATTCCTTAGGCAATAAGTAATGTCTCCACTTTCTCAAAGCTTGAATTATTGCATAGAATTCCTGATCATAAACTGAATATCTTATCTTTGTATCATTCAACTTCTCACTGAAATAAGCAATAGGTCTACCTTCTTGAATTAATACTGCTCCAATTGCATTCTCACTTGCATCATAGTCCACTTGAAATACTTTATTGAAATCAAGTAAAGCTAACATAGGTTTTTCAGTCAACTTTTGTTTCAACAATTTAAAACTCATATGTACTCCATGAGTCCACTTAAATCCTTTTCTATCTCCTCTCATTGTCTCATTCATAGGACTACGAATTGAACTGAAACTCTTAATAAACTTTTGGTAAAAACTAGCCAATCCATGAAATGATCTTACCTCACCAGCACTATCAAGTGTAGGCCAATCAAAAATTCCTCTAACCTTCTCAAGATGCATTGTCAAACCATCAACATATATCACAAAACCCAAGTACACTATCTCTTCTCTCACGAAAGAACATTTCTTGATGTTTATCAGAAACTTTTCTTCCCTTAACCTCTGCAATACCTATGTCAAATGCAAAAGATGATTGTCTTTTCTCTTACTGAAACTCAGAATGTCATCAAGGTAAGCAATCACAAACTTACCCATGAATTTATTTAATACTTCATTCATCAGTCTCATGAAAGAACTCGGTGTATTAATCAACCTGAAAGAAATTACCAACCACTCATACAATATTTCATTTGTTTTGAATATAGTTTTCCACTCAACACCTTCTCTAATTTTTCACGAATGATATCCTCTCTTCAAATCTATCTTTTTAAAATACTTTTTTGCACTCAAAGTATCCATTATGTCATCCATCCTAGGAATATGAAACCTATACTTCACTGTGATCCTATTTATAGCTCTCGAATCAGTATACAACCTATATTCTCCATTCTTCTTAGGTGCTAGCATTACAAGCACTGCACAAGGACTCCATCTTTCTCTGATCAAACCCTTCCTCAACACTTCTCACACTTGTCTATTAAATTCCTCATTCTCTACAAGTGTCATTCAGTGTGCTCCTTTATTAGGCAAACTAGCTCGAGGGATTAGGTCCATGCAATGACTAATACTCTTCACATGTGGTAAATTTTTCACCATGTGATCCTATGATTTGATTTTTTCTTTGCCCCTTCTTTGTCTATCATTATGCAAATGTTCCAACCATAAATATGCATGTCCTCTCAACTTTGTGAAAGCATATTTCACTTTCTTATCTTCATTGGTACCCTCATAATAAAAGTATGTCTTCATTTCTGTGATAAAATCAAGTAGTTCATCTGAATCCAACTTGCCATGATAATTAGGTGGATTGAAATATGGTATTGCATTAAACCTATTCGTGGATTTTATAAACCTATCATCTCCTTGTTCAAGTTTAGGTTTAGGTTTAGGTTTTTCTTTGCCTCCTTTAGCTACTTCCTCATTTGTTTCTTCCTCTTCATCGCTCACATCTTCAAAAATTTGACCTCTTCTCTAGGTAGTTTCAACAACATATAATAAAGCTACAATTTTCCCAACATATCCAGCACAACTAGATCTATATCTCTCCTTCCACAGAGATAGCATTTTCTCTTTGAGCCATCTTCATTCAAGCCTTATGAAATTTTGGATTAGATACTCACTCTACCACCACACAACAAACCAACTCAGGACTTTGCAAGATCAAGAATCACGATTTGTCTCAACAAAATTGGAAACTCCCTCTGATACCACTTGGTGTAGCCAAGGATGGAGGGAACTCAAAGAGATCGGTCCAATCCTTGCAACAACAGTCACTCAGCAGAAACAAAAAATCACACAATAACAAGATATAAAGAGAATGCAAGATCAGAGGTTCACATTATTCATGATTGAAGAAATTACATGAAATTGGCTAGCCCCATGTAGGCATACATTATAGGCATACAAGCTTGATTACAAATTGAATAATGAGAATATCTACAATTCTTATCTTCAACAAGTTTCTATCTAAGAACTTCAAAACTAGAGATCCAATACATCAATATATAGACATGCGCATCACAAATAAGTCAGCCAAGATTGATCACGGTCTCTAATGTAGGAAAATGTAATATTAAATATAGGCCAGGACCTAAATCATTAGGATCTCCCTCAAATAGATGAAACATGATGTGTGATCCATAAGGTGCATTGGTCACAACTCCACAAATATAGAATGAAATGCTAAGAAGGTTTGCATTCCAAGGAAAAGGCTCATGAGATCATAAAAATCCATCATGCCATGAAACACAGAGAACAAAATAGGGTCAGGAAAAAATACAATAAATCTCCATCCAAAAGAAATAGATCAAGGTGCAAACCCAGCGATCATCCAACACAACATGAAGAACATGCCACGAGGTACGCAACTGAAGAAAAACCATATCAAAGGAACAAAATTTAAAAATACAGAGTGGAAAAAAAAACATAAATATTTTTGGTTGATGCAAGATTGACAAGAACCCAAGATGCTCCTGCATCAATTAGTATTTCAAAGATTTGATCCAATTTTTTTCTGAAGTATACTATACTAAAATTTCATGAAAATATGAATCTTTTAATTCACTCTCAAATTTAAGGTCAAAGTTCTCTTGAATAGCTAAAGGATAATAGAGACTATGGTGAATCGCGATAATTTCTCCATTACGAGGAAATGTAAAACACTTACAGATAGGAGAACATATAGATTTCGTGGAAGTGAGTCGAGGAAGGACAACTCTAAACCTTCTTTTAAAATAAGGTTGACAATATTTTTGACCTCAGTGCATTATGTATCATATTTTACAATGGTAGGAAAGTCAACAACATGGTTGGAAGCAGAAGGTAAAGAATGGGTAGACTCGATGGTATTGGTAGAATAAGAGGGTAAAGGGCTGGTATATATAGCATTAAACCCTCAAAAGATATAGCATTAGAATCAATAAGGTCTTGAATAATAGATTTCAAACAAAAACACTTCTCATTATCATGACTAGGTTTTTGATGGTATTGACAAAAAGATTTGGGATCAAAGTTCTTGTGAGTTGGTTTTGAAGGATCAATTGGTCTAGAATAAGAGGACAAAGGAGTCACACCTTTGGACGTTTCTACCACTTGTAGATCAACGTTGTTTGATGATTTTTTTTATCTTGATTAAGGTCTTAGGTTTTTGAAACTTTTGGGAAGGCTCGGATGCGACGTCACTCTTATCAACTAGAGCCATTAGAGTGGTGATATCAAATTTACTCACTTGAAGCTAATAATTATGAAGAACTACACATAATTGAGTAAAGGAGGAGAATTTAGAAAGCAATATTTGATAATTATTGTCTTTTTCTTAATTAGAAATGAAAATATGTTGCAGATTAATATTAGACAAAAAGATAATAAATATCAGCATGAAAATTCTTAAATATTCTAGTGAAATTAATCACTTTTTCTTTAATACTTAGTTTACAATGCATCAAATTAGTCAAAGAAATGTTGAGACCAATATTGTTTCTTGGCCAAACAATCGTCTCAGAAACACATAGCATCAAACTGCTATTTCAGGACTGGACACCCTAAATGGCTGCTAAGTAGATTATTTAGTCTCGTTTAATTATCGACTAGAGACATAAACTTGAAATGGTGTTCACAAAGTATATACTTCAAACTTCCTTGATTCTCATGGCTAAACCTATGGAATTGAAATACATTATGCTTCAGGAATCTACACTATCTCGATTGAATGCAATTATGCTAAGAAAATAGTAATCACGAGTAGGGGTTACTCTGCTCGCCTATGCTGCAGGAACAGTACACCAGTTCTGTTACTAGTGGTTGCAGGAACAACAGAGTCCTATCTTCTTCTTAATGAGAAAAGAAATAAATTCTAATCTAATAAAATGATTCACTCAGCAAGTGGGCCCCCTTGGATGAGTGAATAGAAATGCAATTATGATAAGAGATTGAAACTCAAATTCTGCATTCTATTCATTCATGGAGGAAATATACTTGGAAAATAAATAGTGCTACAATATAAAATTCTATTCCAGAAATTACATCAGTTAACTCTCTCCTTCCTCTACTCTCCTATGGAACTACAGAATTCCACTTATTTAAGGAGGAACTACACTACAACCTAAATCTAGGATCACTCCATTAATGAGCATCACTAACGGATACATCACGCTAAGAACAAATATCTCAAACAAAAATAGTAGGTCTTCGAGTTCTTCCCAGAATGTAGCATGTAGTGGTTCTAGATCTGCTTGCGGTATCTTCTCAGGAAATGAATTGACTAGTTCCTCCGCGAGAGTTCTGCGACACACCCATCTTTAACCGCTTACTTAATTCCCTGTTTTATGCTGGCGCTCCTGGAGGTAACGGCTAATGTTGACCCTTTCAACACCATGGTGGAATTCTTGAATGTGCCATAACTTGACTCCTACAAAACGGTTAGTATACATAACTTCTAACACATAAATATATTTTATCATTTAATACAAAGAAAGAAGTGTGAGATTTCATTCAATATTCTTGCACAACATTCGGCTACAGGAAGGAAACTAACCGCAAACATAGCATAGGTAAAAGGACTATCTATTCAACATGCAATCACTTATATCCTGCATCTTCTATCCATCAGCTTTAAGAAAAATACATTATGTTTTCACCATCCATTTTACCTACTTATGTCCTTTCATACAGAAATATATAAAAAACCATAAGTTTAAAGTCTTCTATTTTGAAAACAAAATGTTGATAAAGGAAAGTAAACACATGGAAAAGATGGCCTTTTGGGAGGCTCATCAATTGTTTTGAAATTTTTGAAAGTAATCAATGGAAAATAGAGCTAAAGAACAATACTGTTGTAAAGCTTTATCTTGAAAGATTCCAGTGAATAGTTTAGACATGAATCTATGATCATGAGAAAAGTCACTACACAATGTTTGAAAGGTTTTCACGTGGGTCAAGGGATCACCTTTAACATTGTAAGTCTCCAAGTGAGTTATTTCAATGTATTGAGGGATACCAACACAAAAAAATTCTAAGGACAAAGGAGTAGCATTGTCACAAGTGGGAATGTTGAATTTGGATTGAATCATAGAGAATTTTTTTGGTTGCAAGGATGAAACAATTTGAGCAATACTATTTATAGTGGATTTGGTAGAAAGGTTGGTATGGGAATTATGTGAAAGGTTTGAACCATTATGGGAAATGGAAGGAACATTGAAATATGAAAATAAAACATTGTTGCATGTAGGCATGGATGAAGGTTGGGAAATACATGGAACACTTGTAGGAGGAGGAATAATATGATTGGGAATTCTTTCAAGACTAACACGTGTAGGATTCATGTTTGAAGTAGATATAGTCATGAGAGGTGAAGCATAAGTAGAAACACTAGGTATTGAGGTAGGAATAGGAATAGAAGTCTCAACACTAGTGGGAGGTAGAGTTAAACCAAGATCTTGGGAAAATCCTTAAGAGGTTTAACATTACTGAAAATAAGATGGAAAATTGTGTATAAGACATTAACACCATGTTAATCATTATGAATAAAATTATTCAAACCCTCTACTAAGGAGATATCTTTTGTATTAGAGTTTTATTTACCTAGTCATTACTAAAAGGTTTTTAAGTCATGGGAAGCTTTCAAACTTGCACATGAGGGACTCTTAAGTTCTCATCTTGATCATGAGAAGAGTAGTAAGAGGGATTATCAATGATAGTAGGAAAATCATTAGTAGGCATGTGTATCTCATCAAGATTCCTAGGAAACAAAGAAGAATCGGGGTTAGAAGAACCCATAGTCTATAGTTTCTCCTAACCAAAATGTTATAGGTAGGACTCAATGCTATAACACACATGCACAAAAGAAGAAAGAAAAATATATATATAAAAATTAAAATATTATATTTTGAAGAAAATATGCAAATAATCCTCATGTCTATAAAACATAAATAAATTTATACTACATAATTGCACATGAAACCTAGTGAAGAGAACCTTTATCTATCAAATCAAAAGTGAGAATCCAATGGACATAAAGGTAATCTAAAACCAAAATTAGAATGGAAATGTCATGCATCGGTTTCACCAAAAATGTATGGTAATTAAAGGGAAGAAACATAATGTAAGGAATTATCCTCCTTTTCCTAATGCACATTCAGAAGGAAGCTGGCCCAATAGGCTTAAGTTGGACTTAAGTAGTGAATGAGTTAATTATTCTTCACAAAATGAATTAGGGGAAGTTTGATTTGATGGGAAATGATATGATGGTGCAAGATAGAAGGATAAATAAGAAAATATAACCAATTTTAGGAGATACATACTAACAAAAAATAGATAGACAACTACAATGACTTGAAACAAAAACTAGAAGATTGTACTAAGTTATAGTCTAAATTTGAAGTTGATTTTGAGATTATAGAACACTCAGAGTGTTTTTTACCTAGGAGCACATATATTGGGGTGTTCTATTTATTGGAAATACAATAATGGGAAAGCAAGATACTGAGAGATGGGGGGGGTGAATCAGATCTTCAAATTTAAACACTTAAAACAAACTGATCCACATTCATACATATATGAATCTAATGTAGCATCAAATAACATCCACACAATGAAATATATAACTCATAACACAAGAACTTGGTAACCCAGAAACCCAAATAGGTAAAACTGGGGTGGGGATGACACCCACAAAATTCTTCACTACTGTAGCAATAAAGTGTCCCTGTTAGGGCTACAAAAGTTGATTACAAAATGCAACCTACCTGGTTAAAGGTCTGCCCGGTTAAGAGCTAAAGATCATTACAATCTACCCTATGAAAGGATTTTAACTTACAATAAAGTGAGCACTATGTTAGGAGATTTAGAAAGCTCTACTAGAACCACTCAGTTAAGAGATTTTCACCTGATACAATGATTAGAATGTTTCAAGTGTTGATCCTTCATTATGCACTCAGATGTTGATGACATATCTCCTCTTTCCAGTACCTTCTGTGATCTCACAATCTGATATGTCTTTACTTTGTTGTTCACTGTTTTGTCACTCTGCTTGATCTATGCTTCTTAACAAAATAACCCTCTGTGTATTTCACTTGAAAATGCAGACAACACTTCTCTCCACACACACAAAATAGGGTTAAGAAGCAATCTTATATACCTATTCAAGTCTGGTAGAAAGATCTAGATCAACGATTAAGATCTATTATTTATACCTCCAGTGCATACTGATTTCTTGACTGGCTCCATGCCATGCATAGTATAAAACAATTAAATGCATAATTAATTCCATAGGAAAATATTAAATGCGAACATAAGTCAGCCCAAAAAGCTTATACAAGTCAGCCAGAACACTTAACCACAAAGTTTGAATCAATCCAGACATGTATACAAAAACAGTTATGCTCAGCACTTAATGTCTCTGTTGCTTGGCACTAAGTATCATACTCAGCTCGACATGATGTAACTCAGCAACCTGAATACTGCTCGACAATGTTGCTCGACCTTAGATATTTTAGCTTGGCCACAGTGATAGCCAACTAAAACAACCTAAATAAATGACTAAGTGTTGGTCACTAATCATCAACAGAACTTAGAGATTAACAATCTCCCCCTTTGATATTAGTGGCAAAAACACACTTATCATTTCTTCATTTCATTCCATCAAAATTTTCCCTAAGTATATGAAGTACTCCCCCTAGGAATGTACTCATAATTATACATACAAAAAGTTACATAGAATACATGCCTTCAAAAATATATACAAGTGTACCTGTTCTGTACTGATTTATCATATTGTATCCTTACCAAATTCCTTACCAACTTCCCCCTTGTTTGTGTCACTGATTGGAAGTGAGGTTAAGTTATACTTATCCAAAAATTGTTTATGAAGCTGTAGGGTGGATGCAAATGTAGTATCCCAACTATCCTTGGCAATCTTCATAACTTCCTATTTTATCTCTAGCTCGGTAGCTAGACTCACTAAACTTTCTGCAGTTGAGAGATTTGAATTTCTTTGTGATAATTCTTTTGTAGCTGAAAGTTCCTTCTGTATTACCTCCAAGCGAGACAACATGCTTGTCTGAATGGTGATCAATTTGGCCCTAATCCGACCATCTTCAGCCATAAGCTCAATAATTCTTCGTTGTACATTGATCAACTTAGTAGAATGTAAGGAGCTAGAGGTAGCATCCTTACCCAAAGTACTGCCAGTTGATTTCAAATCTAACTGCAGCTTCTCAACAAGCTGTAGATTATCCTTTGTGAAGAATTAAACATCACATAGCTTCCTGTACAAAGAATAAATGTTTGTTATAACTTCCTCCAAAATTTCTACAAGAGTAGAAAGTTCAACCTATTTCTTTGCAATCTCTTCTGAGATTTTCTCCAGAACTTTGCTCTCAAATCTCCTCTCGGACCATTGTAGAAGTTTTTCATTGCTATCTATGTCATCATTAGTTACCTTCTGTACAATGTGAACTAACTAATCAATAATGGGAGCTTGAGGCATTTCATCTTTGAAGTCAAAATCCTTTGCAAATATATCCTTGATATCATGTAACACCTGCTTTTGCTTCTGTTCTATTTTCATTTCTTCCTGTCTCTTTTTCCTCTTAAGTAATTCTTGAAGAATCCCTATTTGTTCAAAAGACAATTCATTGGGATCCCATTGTGGAATCACAATTACCTCATCTAATGTGACATCTAGAATTGGAGACTTCTTCCTCATAAATTTTCTCCTTTTCAATTGGGGTGAGCTGATGCTCGGCTTCATTCTATCAACACCTTTTCCTGTGTTAGTATCAATATCCATTGCCTCTTTCAATTCTATCAAGATTGTCTGGTGATCAGGCATACCTCGAATTTGAGGACCTGTGGGAGTGGATGAGGCTGAGTGTGGTAGATCAAACAACACTTGCACTACCTCTTGTTCCTTAGGCTTGTCAACATTATCCTTCATCACTACACCACTATCTAAAACTATTTTTACAACCTCTAAAATAGGTGGATTTTGTGAATTTACCTCTTGTGCATCTATTTTCTTATTCTCTTTTCCTATCTGATCATTGATTACTTCAATTATCTCATCAGTTATCTCTTCTGATGCAATGGTCTTTCTTCCTTCAGTCTCAGTTTCCTCAATAGGTGACTCAATATTTATACCACTCGGCATATCTTGTCCCTCGGCATTCAAATTGCTGGAATCATCAATTGTGAAGTCAATTGGACTGTCTGCATTGATATCAATAGTATTTGCTGAGTCTAATGCATCTTTAGTCTTAATCCTGTTTAGTAGCAATTTGATTTTGCATCATCTGTGGCTTAGGGGTGATCTCAACTTCTTTAGCCTTTTGCTTAGATGTTCCTTCATCGGATTTCTTTTTATTTGGACTACCAGTCCAAAGATTTCCTTCCAAATCCTAGTACTCTGCTGTACTAATCCTTCAATATCATTTTTCAAAATAGTATAACCTCTGAGCTTAGGTACAAACCTATTCTTATATTCTTCAAGGAATTTTTCTATCTGTTTTGATGTCAACTCAGGTATCACCTTGGCTAAAGTACCTTCCCTGATCTGTCTCTCTATAGTAAGTGCAAATCCCCATTTTCTCAACAGAAATTCATATAATTCATTTGACACATGGTTTCCTATCTCTATAGAAGTTAACTTAAAAGTACTCATCATATCTAAAAGTGCTTCCTAAACTTTATGCTTGTCCACAATACTCAATTTCTCATACTTAATGAATTTGAAAGTAGCTAACCTTGCTGAATTTCTCAAATTGTCACATACCTCATCAATATTAGTGGGTTTCATGAATTGTGCAGTGGGTCTATTGCTGGATTCATTTGTCTAAGTATTTTCATCATCACTATCTGGCTCCAAGTGCAGTTTCCTCCTTGGTTTCTTTACTGGTTTGCTCGGCTCAGCCTTAGGAGCAAATTTAGTTTTCTTTCCAGAACTTCTTTCTCCAATCTTCTTCTTTCCATACAATTTTGTTTGTACTTTTTGAGAACTAACAATAGATGCTATAGTCCTTGAATGATTAGCTGCAAGAGGTGTAACCTTAGATTTAGCTTTACTCAGCTTGGTTACTTTGACAAATGTTGGTTTCTTACCCTTAGCCTTCTCAGTGATCTCCTCTGATGCACTAACTTCCTCTTCTATAGATATATATTCTCCTTGTCCAGTGGATAGGCCTATAGGTTCATCCTTAGGTTCCTCATCACTTCCCAAACCAACCATTTTCTTCAGATTTTTCACAATCTTATTCCTTTTTCTCTCCATGGTTCCCTCCTTCAAACTTCTAGAAATTTTTTCTTTTGCCTCATCAAAATTACCAAATCTTTCTACTGTTGTATCAATTGCCTTGGCTAGGAGTGCAATGATGGCTGTTGAAGGTTCATCAATGTTAATTTCATAGGGAAATGGTTTCAGCCATGCTACCCTAGGTATCAAAGACTGAATATATGTGTGATCCATATCAAATAGAAAACAAATTTCTTCATAGTGCTTCTCCACTAGTGATCTAGGAATCCTAGTCCTCAATCTCACTCTCTTTTTAAATTCCACAAAATAGCTCCGCATAATACTATTGAAATTACCTCCTAACTTCTCAATGCATTCACTTATCTGAACTGTAATGGGTCTATCCTTTTTCCAAACAATATCTCCCAATGTAGGAAATGTAATCTGAATTAGAAAAATATGCAGACTAGTAAGGAACCAAACTTACATGATGAGCTCTTAGATTTTCTGATTGATGCTAGGTTCTTGGCTAGTTGTGTTTTCTGTAGCTCGACAAGATCATATTTATGATTCTTATTAACAATCTTCCATGCCTGGTCAATGGCTGTGCAAGGAACACTATCTAGTCGACTCGACTGATAGAACTTATGTGCAATCACTCTTGCTCCAAATTCAAGTTCTAAGTCTTTAATTGTAGAGATGGTCATACCTTTGTTGTTCCATACGGCTCCAGTGTTCTCTATAATTTCCTCTTTACTATTATCTCTCATTGTCCGTTTCCTGTTAACAATAGGATATCTAGTCACTCGATGAATCATGTTTTTAGTTATCTTGACTGGTCCATTATCCAACCACATACACATATCATGAACTCGGATAAGAGTGACCTTAATCCATTCATATTTGAAACCTTGTGGGAAATATAGGGGACGAGTTAACCCTTTGTTGGCTAGATGCTTGAATTCTTCCTTCAGAACTCCATCAACACACAATTTGTTGTAGGATTTTCTCAATTCACTATCACCTACTTCACCAATTTTAGTCATGTAACAAGATCTAACATCGTGGATCATAAGTACCTTTGGTGGAATGGATGAGAGAGCTCTGTTCAGATCACTCTGAATTGTATTTTTAGGAATGGCTCAAAAATTGAGAGGTTCACATACATCATTCCATACTAACTGAACTTGCTTTAGTTCTTCCTCCATACTTTTGACTGGTGCGGAAGAGCTTGCAGCCGTGATCTCTAAAATTAGGGTTTGAAAGATGAAGAAAAGAGTACCTCGACAAGTAGCACTTCGCACTATTCACCTTAGGATTGTCGATGGCACGCTGACGAAATCTTTGATACTAACTTTGTTAAGATCAATTCTTCAACTTCTTCAATCGCTCCGTGAATACTAAAAATCACAAGGTAAAAATGAAGAATAAACTATTCATCCTTTATAGACTCGAGAGGTCAAGGTAGGTAAGCAATAAATGTTCTACCCATTGAGTTAGTGCAAGCCAGCTGTGCTCAACTTTCTAACTTGCATGCCACTCGATCACCATACTCGGCCATCACAGAACTTACTCGGCCAACAAACTCGGCACACACTAAAGAACTCAGCCTTAGTGTCCACGAATGGTGCTCGACACCTATAGTGAAATTAGCTCTTCTCAGCATTTTTATTTTCAAAATGTGTCCTAGTGCATCTTAACATATGCAAATATGGACTTTGGTACATTTCATGTTAGGAACTGATGTAAGATAAGAATTTTAAATGCAGTTCCTTACATACATCTTTTGCTTAGTTGGAGATGGTGTGATCACCTAATCCATTAGATTGGGTGACCTTGGTTGCACTAGCTTCACTACTGCATGGTTCAGATTTCTTAACCCATGTCTGATTCATCTGTGCTCTAATCTTCTCAACAGTAGGAGCAGGTACCCTAGTCTTACAATCTTTCCTAGTATGACCAATTTTCAGACAACTGTGACAAACTAGGCTTCCATTCATCCAACTCTTAGACTTTCCTCTGAAGTGCGTCCTTCAATTTTCTGGAACATGTCCATACTCATCACAGTAATGACAACTATGCCATGTGTTGTAATCCCAATTGTAAGTATTGACTTTTCTTGGTGATTTCTCTTGTGCCTTTGATGTCTATTGTTGTTTACCTTTAGATCTGTAATATTGTGCTCTATGACCATATTTTTGACAGTTATAACAATTACCATTGAATCTAGGTGTGGAAGGTGCATTGCTTGCTTTTGTCTTGCATTCTCGTGCTTGATGTCCAAACTTATTACAGTTAGCTTTAGGATTGGACTTACCATTCTTGCTTTGGCAAATGTTTGTTGTATGACCTAGTTTCCCATAGTGGAGGCAAATAGGCTTGTTGTTTCTTGGTTTTGCATTCCTTCTTTCACCTGTCCTAGATGATTCTCCTTCTTCAGTGGTTGTATGTTTTTCAGTGTGACCTAATCTAGAAGAATCTTTAGGTCTTCTTGATGCTTCCACTAGCTGTTCAAAGTACCTCAAAGATGCATTGGGATCATTCACTCTGTTGTTAAGTTCTTTCTCAGATCTCAATTCATCTTTTAACTGACTGTTCTCAGATCTAAGATTTACAATCTCCATGTCTTTCCTACTGATCTCCTGATTCACAAGTAGCAGTTGATTTTCCATGTCAACTTGATTGACTATCATTGTTTGTACATCATGTGTTCTTTCATCAAGTCTGATAGTCATCACTCTTTTGTCTTCTTCTGCCATAGCCTTTTCATCTTTGGCTTTCTTTTTCTGATCAACAACTTCACACATCCTTATTGATTGGGCATCTTGTTCTCTTTTTAAGTTTCTGACTTCTTCACATAGTGCATTATTCTTTTCCAGTAGATCTTCTATTGCTGCATCACTCTCAGTAGAATCTCCATTCTGAAATAGATTTGAGGTGTCCTCTTCATGATAATAAGTGTCATTCATTTGTTTGGCCAAATCTTTCCTTGTTGTCAAGGACTTCTTTAATTCCTGTCTTGCTGTCTCAAGCTATTGTAGTGCTAGTTGAATATCAATCTTTTGATTCTCAATGACTTTACCCATCTTGTAGATCTCCATCTCAAGATCTATATTCTCAAGATGATTATGAATTTCTAGAGAACTGAGCTCTGATACCAATTGTTGGAAATACAATAATGGGAAAGCAAGATACTGAGAGGGGGGGGTGAATCAGATCTTCAAATTTAAACACTTAAAACAAACTGATCCACTTTCATACATATATGAATCTAATGTAACATCAAATAACATCCACACAATGAAATAAATAACTCATAACACAAGAACTTGGTAACCCAGAAACCCAAACAGGTAAAACTGGGGTCGGGATGACACCCACAAAATTCTTCACTACTACAACAATAAAGTGTGCCTGATAGGGCTACAAAAGTTGATTACAAAATGCAATCTACCTGGTTAAAGGTCTACCCATTAAGAGCTAAAGATCATTACAATCTACACTGTGAAAGGATTTTAACTTACAATAAAGTAAGCACTCTGTTAGGAGATTTAGAAAGGTCTGCTAGAACCACTCGGTTAAGAGATTTTCACCTAATACAATGATTAGAATGTTTCAATTATTGATCCTTCGTTATGCACTCAGATGCTGATGACAAATCTCATCTTTCCAGTACCTTCTGTGATCTCACAATCTGATATGTCTTTACTCTATTGTTCACTATTCTGTCACTCTGCTTGATCTATGCTTCTTAACAAAATAACCCTCTGTGCATTTCACTTGAAAATGTAGACAACACTTCTCTCCACACACATAAAATAGGGTTAAGAAGTAATCTTATATACCTATTCAAGTCTAGTAGCGAGATCTAGATCAACGATCAACGATCAAGATCTATTGTTTATACCTCCAATGCATACTGATTTCCTAATTGGCTCCATGCCATGCATAGTATAAAAAAATTAAATGCATAATTAATTCCGTAGGAAAATATTAAATGCTAACATAAGTCGGCCCAAAAAGCTTATACAAGTCGGCCTGAACACTTAACCTCAAAGTTTGAATCAATTCAAACATGTATACAAAAATTGTTCTTCTTGACACTTAACATCTATGTCGCTCGGCACTAATTATCCTACTCGGCTAGGCATGATATAACTCGGCAACCTGAATACTGCTCGACAATGTTTCTTGGCCTTGGATAGTTTTACCTCGGCCACAATGATAGCCAACTAAAACTGCTTAAATAAATGACTAAGTGTTGGTGACTAATCATCAACAGAACTTAGAGATTAACACTATTCTCATTAATTTTACTTAAAAAAATTTTAGTCGATCCAATAAGTCTTATAATTTTTGGATTAAGTCCCACCAGCTTTGCTTCCTATTCTTGCACATAGGAAAATAGGGGAAACATTTATGGAAATGGGTTTTCCTTGGTCAAACCTCTATTTTGAAATCAACATTGAAAATTTAATGATATTTCACAAAGGAAGGTATGTAAATATACAAGTAAATATTAGATCTACCTTGTCAATGCATATACCTTCATAAATGAATATTAAGATTACACATATTTATGAAAATATGTGTATGTTACTTAAATTATAGTAGTTGAAATTTTTAATGGAGGAAGTAATCAAGGATGCCTTCACAAATGTAAGAATCTATGAATTCCAATCCTAGATATTCAATGTTGTTATTCTTGATGAACACTTTCTATGAAGGAAGAATGCATGTGGATGGAAAAAAGGATATTCTTTCTTGATTGATAACTCCTCTACTTAGCCATCATGGGAGAGAAGATTTCTACAATGGAAAATATTTCATTTAAAATGCCTTGGACACTTGTGGAAATGTTTGATCTTGGATGCTTACCTTCAAATATTGATTTCACTTCATTTCTTTGTGGATGCATGATGTGAAAATGAGGATACATAGACCACTTATATACCTCTCACACATTTCGAGATTCCAAAATAACCCAGGCCAACTATGGGACCCAATTTCCCACCAAAACACTAAATTACATATATCAAACAAAAATAACCATTATATCAAAGACTTAATGGAGATATTTTAATACATTAAAGTATTTAGTAATATTTAATTTAAACTAAGTATTTCCAATAACTCCTACATCATAGCATACTTTAGTTTAATTCATATTTCTTAACCATTTTATAAGTAATTAGAACTTAACTACATAATGACAATCTACTAAGTAAATTAAAACATTGACATTAATAGTACATAAATAAATATATATTTAAGAATTATACAATAGAAACACATAAATGTCTATTTACCTATTATTTGAAAACATATTTTATAGCTAAACAAAGGATGGTTTCTTAACTAAAACATAATCTGCAAACCCCCTATGTAATAATAGAAAAATAACAAACCCTCGTGAATGTCTTGTAAGGAAGTTTTAAATTCCTCAGCCTCTAAACATCTCAGAAACATCTCGTCAAGACCTTTTCGATACAATGTGTAAGCTATAAGGGTAAAACAAGAGGCTTGGCATATAAATTTTCTCTTTTTATTTTGGGATTGGTCTAATGGTAGGGTAGATTTTTTAGATATACATAAATAGAACCATACAAAGTAGAGTCAAGAACTACAAGTAGGCAAATGATTTGGGAATTAGGATGGTCATATGTAGATTTAACAAATACTTCCACCAAGAATTCATATCTTTCATTTTGATCAAGTTCTTATAGAAGCAAAGCTAGTGTATCCATGGCATATGTTGCTTTATTCTCAAGTCTTGGTATTTTCTCGAATGTGATCAATACAAAATATTTTTAAAAATCATCAACCATCCTTTTGTACGACATGAGTTTTTCATCCTTGGTTTGGTATTCATCATTAATTTGATTAATGATCAAAATATTTTTAAAAATCATCAACCATCCTTTTGTACGACATGAGTTTTTCATCCTTGGTTTGGTATTCATCATTAATTTGATTAATGATCAATTGGGATTCTCCATAGATTTTTAGTTCTATAATTCTCCTTTCCAAGGCCATCTTGAGTCCAATCACAAGTGATTCATATTCTTCTATATTGTTGGTACATGGGAATATAAGTTTATCTGATTTTCATATCGTACAGCCTTGAGGTCTGATGAAAAGAACTCCTTCCCCAAATCCATCTTGAGTATATGACCCATCAAAGTACAACTTCCATGTTTGAGGTACAAGTGTAAGAATATGTGCATTTGTAAATTCTATTTGTAAAATTTTTTCACTTGATATTGGTGCTTCTCCTAATTTTTCTAATATAACTTGGCCTTTGATAGCTGTTCGGTCTACATACTCAATGTCAAACTTAGCTAGTACCATGACCCACTTATAACCTTCATATGAGAGATTATTTACTAAGAAGATTTTTTAATGGATCAATCTTAGAAACTAACTTGATTTTATGTGCTAGCATATAATGTTAGAGTTTTTGGGAAGAAAAAACAACCGCTAGAAATGCGCTTTCTATAAAGGTTTAATTGAGCTCATATTTCACAAAAGTTCTACTAATGTAGTAGACTACTTTTTTTTTTTTTGCTTGATCATCTTCTTGTGTAATATGGCTCCCAATAAATTTTCAATACTAATATGTAGTGTTGGCATATTAGTAAATTCGGATGATGGTTGTATTGGCATTGATGTAAACATAAAAGAAGGATTGAGAAAAGGAAGCAATCAGAAGAAATATTTTCTTGATGCTAACCTCATTATTGCAAGTTAGCTAGTGAAGCAGAATAATAAAAGGTCTGGTGAGAAGTGGATAATTAAGAGAAAAATTCACGCACACAAAGGAAGCATGTTGGAGATGTTTACTATGTTCACCCAAAGTTATAGAAGGGTTCATGATGATTTGTATAGCTAACCAAGTTGCAGAAGGTTACTATTAGACAAGGCGATAGACTATGCCAACAAGAAGACATAACTTTTAGATATTTTGTGTTCTCAACAGAGTGATAATTTCATGGAGTGAACAAAGGAGTGTGTTGGAGACATACTCAGGTGTCTTGAAATCAAAGGGTTTATACTTGAAAGGACCGCAAGGCATAATATTATGTTCTTAGAGACTTGTTAACAAAGTTCTTCAATTGTGATGAAAAGGGGCTGGCAAATACAATAGCTCTTATGGATTTGAATGATTAAGTATTTTTCATGATGCTATAAGATGTTCTTGAAATATGTTCTTGATGACTTGGTGATACACATGGATCCAAAGAATCAAATTAGTGGGATTTTTTTGTCAATAATAATATTTTTATTATTGTTCGTATTCTTAGTCGAACTAGTTGGTAAATCATGTTGTACAAGTTATAAATCGTAAAACCTCAGAGATTTATGATCTAAAGGTGGTGGTTAGAGATGGTGGATATGACTTAGAAACTAGAGATGGCTTTGAATCATGAAATTTAGAGATTTGATTGAAGAAATGGTAGATTAGGGTTTTGTTGACCTAGTTCTTGATATAAAATGATGATTTAGGGAAAAATCAAGGCGCGGATCGTAAATGTGGAAGCTAGAGGTGGCTAGTGAAGGAAGATCATGATTCAGAGGGAATCAAAAGTGTTTCAACAAGAGGTTGAATAGAGATCGGCATTGTGCTACATTGGACCAGTATGATACATGAGGTAGATGTCACTTACAAAGCTCACAAAACTTGTATGGATCATTGTAGTGATCAGATTGTAAGGTAGTGAGCCTTCCTCATGATTATATCCCGAGGCTTTTATTTTGAGCAGTGAGATCTAGGAAGTGAGGCTTAATGCATGTGCATTCCCCATTTATTGTAATAAGGTTATATTTCTAACAAGGTATTTTCTTATTGTGGGTAATCAAACCCGTTGTGGGTTTTCCCCTAATTGGGTTTCCATGATAAAATAATGTCAACTTGTGTGGATGTGTTTGTGATTTGTATATGCATGCATATTTCATATTTTATTTATTCACATCAAATTTAAGGGTACACAAGAAAGATGGTTTTGTGGCGTAAGTGTATTGAGCTTTAAGGTTTTGGGTAATAACTAATTCACCTACCTCTTAGTTGTTCTTTTCCATAATATTAATAATTGGTATCAAAGATTTGGTCCCTTGAAGGAACCTAACACCTTGAGGAAGATCGTATATGGAAACTTAGAAAAATGATAGTCCTAGATTTGAAGGAACAAACTACCCTATATGAAAATGAAGGATGATTACTCATCTAACATGAATTGTAGAAGATTATTGGACCATCGCAAAGAACTCATATACCCCTCCTAAAGATCTATCTATGACTACACCAGATTAAAAGAATAATTTTGAGTACAACATAAGACCAAAGGAATCATTACTAAGTCCTCTATCTGATAAAGAGAACAAAATATAATGAAGTTAGAAACTTCTCATGAGATATGCACAAAGTTAGAAACTCTTCATGAAGGAGATTAATGTTTCAGGAAAGCTAAGCTACAAAGCCTGAAAGGAAGGTATGAATCTATGAGAATGTCTAAAGATTAGAACATTAGTTGTTATATGTTAAAGATAAATGATTTAATTTTTAGTGTCAGATGTGTTGGTGGTATACCAGATGAAGGAGAGATTGTATCAAAGGTGTTGAGTTCTTTGCCTCCTACATACAAGAGAAAATTTACCTCTATTGAAGAAGTCAAAACTGTTGTTATTGTGACAAGATATACAATGGTTGTAAAGCTACATGCCTTGAAAATGAAAAAGTTTTGTGATTCTCTACCCAAATTTGAATCATCCTTCTAGGAAATCATATCATGAAGATACATTCACAGTTCAGCTCAAGGTGAAGGATCTACAAGAAGGGTGTTGAAGTATGGAAAGGAGATAAGAGAGCTTGAAGAAGAAGATAAAGAGCTTCAAGAATTGAAAGAATTGGTTGTAACGAGACTAACAAAAAGATTTAGTAAGTACAAAAGAAAATTGTCTTTAAAATGTTTTTGTTGTAAAAACATAAGACACTATGCCTCTAGATGCCCGGAAAGATTACCTGACGACATAACTGATGAGTCTAAATATGGGAAAAGATGTTACCATGCGGTAGATGAAAATATAGATTCTGGTGATGAATCTAATGATAACAAGAGTAATAGTGAGAAATTTTATGTTTCTATTAAAGATAATAACTCTGATTCAGAGGATTATGTGCCCAATACTTATACTAAAAGTGTTGTTGAGGTAAATGCATGAGCTTCTCAAGTTATGAAAAAGGGTGAATGGATTATTGATAGTGGCTTCTCTCATAATATGGATGGTGACAAGGATAAATTCTTAAGTTTTGAGAGGTATGATGGTGGAATGGTAAGATGGGGAAACAATTAAGGTGGCATGATTAGAGGAAGGGAATATATCTCCTTGTATGGTAAGAATACTATTGAGGATGTATTGTATGTAGAAGGTCTAAAGCATAATCTCATCAGTTTTAGACAACTAATGAATAAAGGCTATGGATTGCATTTCAAAAAGGACAGATGCAATATTGTGAATGATTGTGGAATAGTGATTTCTACTAGGTTAAAAAGATACTTAGGTAATGTATTTCATTTAAATAGTTACCAAAATACTTGTTTGATAGCACAAATTGATGAAAGTTGGTTGTGACACAAGAGGATATATCATGAAAACTTTGAAAATATTGTAGCATTGAGTTCCAAGAATGATTTTTGAGATGTGCCTAAAGTGAAGAATATTATCAACACTACATGCAAGGAATGCCAACTAGGTAAGCAAACAATATCTACCTTCAAATCCAAAAGTAAAAATTCAAATGGTTTTCTTGATTTAGTTCACACCAACTTATGTGGACCAACAAAAATATGTAGCATGCAAGGTGACATATATTTTATGCTACTGATTGATGATTATTCTAGAATGGTTTGGGTAACCTTTCTGAAAGAAAAGTCTGAAGCTATTAACAAGTTCAAGATCTTTAAAAAATTGGTTGAGACTGAAACAAGATCAAAGGTTAAGTGCCTAAGATTATATAGAGATGGTGAATTCATATCAAATGAGTTCAACTCCTTTTGTGAAAAATATGAAATCAAGAGGCAATTCTCAGCTCCAAGGATGCCACAAAAAATGGAGTCGTTGAAAGAAATAATGAATCAATCTTTGATACTGCAAGGACCATAATGATGGAAGGGAAAGTTCTGGAGATTTTTTGGAAAGAAGTAGTGAGCACTATAGTATACACTCTCAATAAAGCTCAACTAAGAGGTAACACATGTAAGAATCCTTATGAGCTTTGGTGTGGAAATGTTCCTACTATCAAATAATTCAGAGTCTTTGGAAGTAAATATTATATCAAAAGAGATGAGGATATTGGAAATTTTGATGCAAGATGTGATGAAGGCATATTACTTGGATATTATACCAAGAGAAAGGCCTATAAGTGTTACAACAAGAGGCTAAGAAAAATAGTAAAAAGTGTAAATGTGAAAGTAGATGAGAATATTGCAAGTTTGTCCAAACTAGGAGAGTATGACTCAGCTAATAAAAAATCCATCACAATTCAGAAAGATCAAGAAAAGGAACAAATTCAAGTACAAGGAGGGGATGTGAATCAAATTGATGAAGCATACACTAGTGAGGAAGATGATGGGGAAAAGGCTGAAGAAAGAGCCAAAACACCAAGGTATGTCTAATTAAATCACTCTGAAGATCAAATATTTAGAGATAAAAATAAAGGTGTTCAGACAAGAAGAAGAATTGTTGATGAACATATATGCCTACTTTAACAATTTGAGCCAAAGGATGTAAGGGAAGCACGCGAGGATGAAAATTGGAATAAGGAAATGAAAGAAGAATTGACACAAATTGAGAAAAATAATACTTGAACAGCTGTCCCGAGGCCTATAGACAATAATGTAATTGGAACCAAAGGGGTATTTACAACTGAGATAAATGAAGATGGAAATTTTGTAAGGAATAAAGAAAGATTAGTCTACAAAGGATATGCTCAAATGGAAGGCATTAAATATGATGAAATTTTTACACCTGTAATAAGATTCGAAGTAGTAATACTATTCCTTGCATATGACACTCATTAGAACTTCAAAGTTTACCAAATGGACGTCAAATCAGCCTTCTTGAATAGAGAAATACAGGAAGAAGTATATATTGAACAACCAGATGAATTTCAACTGACTGATCAATAGGACATGGTATGCCTATTGAAGAAGGCCCTATGTGGACTAAAAAAAGCTCCAAGAGGTTGGTACTCAAGATTAGATACACATATACTTAATCTTGGATTTATCAAAGGTAATGCTGATAGTAATCTATACTTTAAGGTTGACAATGAGAATATTTTCATAGTTGAAGTCTTTGTTGATGACATTATCTCTAAGAAAAGGACAAACTAAGTCAAGAGTTTCCTTTGGAGACACAAAATGAGTTTGAGATGTCCATGAGAGGAGAAATTAAATTCTTCTTGGGTTTTTAGATTATCCAATCAAATGAGGGAATATTTGTATCACAAACTAAATATGTGAAGGAACTACTAAAGAAATTTGGATTTGATGATGCAAAACTTATATGTACACTCATGGTGACTAGATATAAACTCAAAAAGGAAGATGAGACTCCTAAGGTAAAATAATATAGGTAAAGATAAATGGTTGGTGGTTTATAAATATCTAACTCATACTAGACCAGACATTATGAGCACTTTATGCCTAGTTGCAAGATTTTGAGAAGAGCCAAAAAGTAATCATGAGATTGCAGTCAAGAGGATATTTAGATACTTGAAAGGGATAGTTGACTTTGGGATATGGTATCCTAAAAGGAAATATTTTACTTTGTGTGCTTATACAAATGTGGATTGGGCAGAGGAGTTATTGATGACAGGAAGGGATAGTTGACTTTAGAATATGGTATCCTAAAAGGAAATATTTTACTTTGTGTGCTTATACAAATATGGATTGGGAAGGAATTATTGATGATAGGAAAAGCACAAGTGGTCAAACATTTTTAATAGGAAATAGATTGGTCTCTTTGATTAGAAAGAAACAAACTTGCACTTCATAATCTATGACTAAAGTCGAATATGTTTTTGTAGCTATACATTTCACCCAGGGAATATGGATGAAAAAAATGTTATCTAATATTGGAATTGTCCTTGATGAACCTGTTGCTATCCATTGTGATAAGTCAAGTTCTATAAATATCTCAATGAATCTGATGCTACACTCTAAGGCAAAGCACATTTCAATCAAGTTTTATTTCTTAAGGGAGAAAGTAAATGTGAAAGAAGTAAAAATGAAATACATACCTACCAAGGAACACATTGTTGATATCTTAACTAAACCATTTCCCAACGAGAAATTTGAGTATCTCTGAGGAAAGTTAGGGGTCATTACCTCTCCCACTCAAAACTAAGAGGTAGAAGGATGCGTCAATCAAGAAGAGTCACATGAAAATATCATTAAAGATGGATGAATTTATGGAAGCTACTACTCAGGGAGAGTAGTAAGCATGGCGATGGAGAGTTAAGTACTTGTTTGGTGCATGAATGTCTCAGAAGTGTGTATGTGTAGGAATACAAGATGAGGTTGACAGGGTTTCGTAAGAAGAAAAGGAAAATGAACCTAATATTTTTATGTCAAAAGAAAGTGTTAAAAAAAATTGATGGTACACCTTTGTCATTGATGTCAAAGGGGGAGAGAAATAGGTGTGAAAAACATATCAGGTATGAAGGTCAAGAGAAGGAGTTGTGGAAGACAACCAAGATAAATGAAGATATCAAAGGAGAAGCTAAGAAGGAAGTCGATTAGAAGAAAGATGCAAGCTTAAGAATATATCAAAGGCAAAGCTAAGAAGGAAGCTTATCAGAAGAGAGATGCAAAGAAGTGAGATAAGATACGTGGTGTACTCAAGGGGGAGAAGTTTATGTTAGAGAAGTCAATGCAATCTTACTGGAACTATGTCAAGCATGTTCCTAGGTGGAGTAGAAGAAGTGCTATTAAAGAGTCTCAAAATGATAATGAATGATATTGCAGGTAGTGTTGTTGGTTATCTTTCTAGGGTTAATATTGTTTGTTCATGATTGTATTACTTATTTTTCACATCACATGTTTCCATCAGTGCCAAAGGGGGAGATTTTTGGCATATTTGCAAAGATTGATGATGGTTGTATTGGCATTGATGTTAACATAGCAGAAGGATTGAGTAGAGGAATAAATTAGAAGAATTATTTTCTTGATGCTAAATTCACTATTGCAAGTTAGCCAATGGAGAAAAATAGTAAAAGGTCAAGTGAGAAGCGGATATTTCAGAGTAGAATTCCCGCATGTAAAGGAAGCATGATGGATATGTTAATATTTTCACCCTAAGTTATAGAAGCTTTCATGATGATTCGTACTGGTAACCAAGTTGCAGAAGGTGACTGTCAGACATGGTGACAGAATGTGCCAATAGGAAGACAAAAACAGGATTGGTGTGCTCAACAGAGTGAGAATTTCATGGAGAGAACCTAAGAGTGTGTTGGAGACATACTAATGTGTCTTCAAATCATAGATTTTATACTTCAGAGGTCTGTAAGGCATAATCTTATGATCTCAAACAATTGCTGATAGAGTTTTTCAAGTGTGATGAAAAAGGGCTGGTAAATCCAATTGATTTGATGGATTTGAATGATTGAGTGTTTTTCATGATGCTATAGGATGTTATTGAAGTATGTTCTTGATGATTTGGTGATACACATAGAGTCAAAGGATCAAATTGGCAGAATTTTTGGTTAATGATAATATTTTTATTATTGTTCATGTTCTTGGTCGACCTAGTTAGTAAATCATGTTGCACAAGTGCTAAATCATAAAATATGGGAGATTTATGATGTTGAGATGGGGGTTATAGATGGTGGCTATGAATTAGAAACCTGAGATGGATTTGAATCATGAAATACCATGTATTGATTGATGAAATGGTAGAATAGTTTTTTTCCAACCTAATTCTTTATATAAAATGATGAATTAGGGAAAACTCAAGGTTTGGATTATAAATGTGGAAGCTAGAGGAGGCTAGAAAAGGAAGAGCTAGATTATGAGAGAATCAAAATTATTTCAACAAGAGGTTGAACATAGATGATTTGCATTGTGCTACATTGGATCTGTATCAAACATCAGGTAGATGTCACTTATAAAGTTCACAAAACTTGTATGGATCATTATAGTGATCAAATTGTAAGGTAATGAGCCTTCCTAGAGGTTGTAGCTTGAGGCTTTTCATTTGAGCAGTGAGATCTAGGTAGTGAGCCTGAATGCATATGCATTCCCCATATATTTTAATAAGGTTATACTTCTAACAAGGTATTTTCTTATTGTGGGAAATCAACCCACTGTGGTTTTTCCCCTAACAGGGTTTCCATGATAAAAAATATTTTATCAACTTGTGTGGATGTGTTTTTGATTTGTATATGCATGCATGTTTCATATTCTATTTATTCAGATCAGATTTAAGGGTACACAAGTAAGATGGTTTTGTGGCTTAAGGGTTTAAGGTTTAAGGGTTTGAGGTTTAAACTAATTTACCATCCCCCCTCTTAGTTGTTCTTTGCCATAATATTAACATAGAGAGTATCAAAGGTTTTCTTGGTATTGGAATCATTAAGATGGGATGATTAATTAAATATTTCTTCAAAAGAGTAAAGACTTCCTCACATTTGTTGTCACATTTGAATAAAATGTCCTTATATAGCAATTAGGTAAAAGAATGACATTTTTCTACTAATTAGGATATGAACCTCCTTATGGATTGTAACCTTCCTTGCAAAGATCTTAATTGGCTAATGTTTCTTGGGGCTCTCATTTCCATGATGGCTTTTATGTTAGCTTGATCCATCTCTATTCCTTTTGATGAAATAATGTAGCCTAGTAGTTTTCCAGATTGGACTACAAATGCACTTTGTTTAAAATTTAATCTCACTTTGAACTTTTCCATCCTTGTGAATTTTTTCTCTAGAATTGGAAGATGATCACTTCTTGTATAATATTTTGCTAAAATTTCATCCACAAGTCATCCATAAATGTGTGCATCTTGTCATGAAAAATGGTTGTCATAGCTCTTTGGTATGTAGCTCTATCTTTTTTAAGACCAAAAGGAATTATGTTCCAACATAAAGTACCCCATGCACATGTAAAAGCATTTTTATATTGATCTTCATGGCCTATCTTTATTTGATTTTATCCACAAAATCTATCCATTAAGGAGAACATAGAATTCTCTTCTATGAGATCCACTATTGTCTTAATGTTTGAAAGAGGAAAATCATCCTTGGGAAATATCTTGTTCAAATCTCAGAAATCTATACAAATTCTTATTCTCTTAATTTTGAAATAGGTACTGTAGTTGAAATCCACTCTGCATATGCAATAGGTCTAATAAACCTGGTATCCAAGATCTTCTTAAATTCCACTTTAACCAACAAGACTACATGTGGGCTCATTATTCTCAACTTTTGTTTCACCTGTTTCACTCCTAGATTTATATTGAGATGGTGCATTACCCAATCTGGATCTAGCTCTAGTATATCAGCGTATGACCATGCAAAATTGACTTATCTTTCCTTGAAAAATTCAATGAATTGTTGTCGTTCTTCTTTAGAAAAAGATGTGGCTGAATTGATGATCTTAGGATCTTCCTCGGTTCCAATGTTTATTTTCTTTGTGATCTCAATCAATATCGATGAACTCTGTTCATAGTGTTTAGGTCAAGTTCAAGCTTCAGATTCGTAGGTGCCTCTATTGGGTCTTCACAATTTTATGTCTTTTATTTTTACTATTTTTGATCTAATACTGCAACATGGTGGTTTTCACCACTAGATATTTTATTTTTATTTTATTTTTGTGACTAAGAAAATTGACGCTTCTGCCCATTGGTACATCTTGATATGATTAATTGGTGGAAGATGGTTCAACCACATGGAGGTATATGGAAATGGAAGGGTCATTTGGAAAGGTGTTTATTTCATTTGGTTCAATTTGATCCCAATCAATGAGTTCGGGATGGATTAAAGGTAAGGAATCATTAGGTGGGTGTAGGTCCATCAAAGTTAAGGTCCTGACTTCGTTATGATTGGTTTATACATTGTATCATAAAGATCTATAACATGAGATTGTTTATGATGGTCCATAGAGTTTGGATCTCCTTCTTCCTCACTAAGTATTCTTGAACACATTATGGATCTACCTCTTGTAAAGTAAACCTAGTGCTTTGTCCCTCTAAGAATGTAGGTATGTATGACTCTCCTACCAATTCATAACTTGAACTTGGTATTTCCTTTGATTTAGATGTGTATGAGTGGATCACATCAAATTCCTTGTCATGGCATGACTCTTCAAATAAGGAATCTCATTCCCATTTTGTTCAATCATCATCACTATATGATTCTACCTTGGCTAATTGTTCATATATAGGAGAGAAATTATTTTCTATATATCCTTTTTCAAGATACCCTACTCCATTTTTATCATTATTAGATCATAAAGTAGCTTCTATAGGTTCTAGTAAGGTCCTTCATTTCTCCTACCAAGAGGACATTTTCCTTGGTAACCCATTTTTGGCATTATTTGAACGCCTTTCCCATATTGATGTGTGGGAATGCTAATATGTTGAACCCTTTGAATTGACTCTTCCTCATCTTTGTATAGCCAATTTAGAATTTCATGATCCTCTTTGACCTCCATTGATGTACTAGCCCTTGCCAAATTACCATTATATTTTTGAAGAATTGAGGCAAATGGTTTGCCTTGTGACTTAGGAGAGATTGGTAAATTAACCATAGATAAGGAATATTCTCATACCCCTTTATGATGAACCTTACATTTCTTCTCAAAGTATTTTAGTAATGTATCCATGTTTTGATAGGTTGTTTCATTTTCCTTTCCCTTTTCCAACTTTGTACCTTGGTTGGAAGTACTTAAACTAAAGGATCTAGGATTTTTATCGTTTGAATCTAAAAGAGAAACACCCTATTTATCCTTGTTTTATGTGGATGAACCATTATTTTTACTATCTAAATTAGTGAAATCATATTTTTCCTTCTCTTTTGATGGTGACCTTGTACTAGGATTTTCTTCTTTAGCTTGTTCTAAGGATGAATTTAATGTGGAAACTTCAATATTGTGTGGTACCAAGGAATTTGTAACTGGTTTGATATAATTGTAATATTGGAAAGGGTTAAGGTCACCACTTATTGATATTTCTTGTACCAAATAACGAAAATTTACACATTGATGATAAGTAGATGGCATGGCTTGTATCTGATGTATCCAGGTCCTACCCAAGAAAATTTTGTAGGTCAATTTGTGTTCTAGCACTTGGAAAACCGTTTCCTTTTCACTAGGTCCCACTCAAATTGGCAGAATAACCATGTCTCTGGAGGATCTCTCCTGATCATTATAAGCCTTAACTATTATTTTCCTCTTATGATCCATGACATTTTCAGAATAGCCTAATTCTTAAAAAAGGTTAAAAGTACATATATTTAAGCCAACCCCTCCATGTATCTTGAGACTCTCTTGACTTTATGCTTTTCGATTAAGACTTTAATGTGTAATGGAAATTTTTTAGGATGATTTAAGGACAGTCATCTTTCTCAGAAAAGGATAGGCAATGTCATGCAATAAGATGACTAACCATGTTTTGAAATTTTTATACATACAAATATTATCTAGGAACCATCATATCAACCAAGGATTTTTCAAAAAATTCTTTATGAGATAGTGAAAGTTTTAACAATTCCAAGGTTGATATTTGTGTCAAGGTCATTTTGAGTTGATCCACTAGGTTATATTATTTTGATAGAAAAGATAAAGGATTGGGCCTAGTGTTCATGTTGGAGGTTCCTCGTAAGGTTACTATTGATGCTCTCCCCCTAGCGATGACATTGGTGGGTTCTTTATCCAATTTTCCTTTTACTACTATAAAATTGATGGTATTTTAAAAACTGGATAAAGAATTGATAGTAATGTCATAAGTATGGGAAAATTTTACCTTTTTTGTGTCTCATCTTGTTGTTTTGATTTGTATTGGAAGATTCATCCTTCTTAGGGTTTAAGAAAGGAGTTTTAAAAGTGCTATGGTCTTCATTATTTTTATCTCCTTCCACTTCAATGACACCATTTTCAATGAGATCTTGAACGACATGATTTAATCACATGCATTAATTTTCTTGTGTTCTTTCTTCCTATGATATTCACAATGGTGTGAGTCATTCCACCATGAGGGTTTGACTTGGGGTTCGAAGCCTCTTGAGTTAGGTAGAGTTATGATTTTGTTTGCGATAAGTGTTCTTAAAGATTTCTCAAGGGGTTCTCCCTAGGAAGTGAATTTACTTCATGGAAAAGTGAATTGGGGCATAATTGGTAGTTTGGGTTGGTTGTTCCATTGGTTAGGGTTATTATTTTTGGGTGGGTTGATGTTATTCACTTGGCGGCTAGAATTACTAGAAAGATAGAATGGCTTAGGTTTGATATTCTATGCTTCCACCACTCCATAATTTACTAGGTTTTTTATTTTATTTTCAGCTAAAAATTAGGTTTTCCATTGTTTGTATTGGTTGAGGGATTGTTTTTGTAATTGGTTTTATTTCTTGAAAACCCCTTTTTTATCTTTGTATAAATAAAGTTCACCCTTCTTTACCGAAGAAGTTTCTATCTTGATGCTATTTGAAATTATATTTTTCTAAATATGGAGGACATTGGAGTTGTAGCTAATAATTCATTTGACTATTCAAATTAATAATAAATATGTCTGTTTTCTCCTTTTTTGGTACACTTCTTGGGTATTTTGCAAAGATTCTTTGCCAATGTTGTAGGAAAGTCAAACAGGCTTCCCCATTTTTCTATTAAGTGTTGCATAAATCTACCATGGTTACTTAATGCTCAATATTATAGGAATATTGAGTCATGAATTTAGAGACCAATTCTTTAAACATTTTCATTTCAGGTGTTAATTTGGAAAACCATTGTATTGCTTGGTCACCTAAGCTCCTGGGAAATAACCTCATGATATTGGTTGGTTCATTTAAGAATTCCATTCTTAAAGTACATAATTATCTAATGTGGTCTTGAGAGCCAGCTGTACCCATATATTTATCATGTTTCATAAATAACACATTAGGTTATAAAGGAATAATGACTAAACTCTTATCAAAGGGCAAAGGACAAATTCCCTCTATCATATATTTCTTTGGAGTTGTTCCTCTTCGAATATTAAAGCCAACTATATTTGAAGAGATTGGATATGTTTATTTAAGGCTCCTAAAGGGTTAGCCTCATCCTCATCTTGCTTCAACTTTCATACGTCGTAATCATGAGGTAGTTTTACTCCTGGTTGAGCTAATATCGTGAAATACCTATCTTTATCTTTTTCTAGCACTTTTTCCATCATATTCATGAAATGGATGTTTTGTTGTGCTTCCGTGATCTTTTCATCAGTGATCTCTTCAATTTTTTTATGGTTATGAACACTGGCCATTCATTATCCATATTTTTTTGAGTGGTTTGCGTTTGATCTTTTCATAGATTAGTCTAAATTTGATATGTTTGATTTGTGGATGATTCAATTTGATTCTCATGTTGAGGTTGTTTTCCTTCTTGATATGTTAATCCTTTCAATGTGACCTTATTATTAGTTGTTTTAAAATGATAAGATCTTGTGCTTGTTCTTGGCATGAAAGTAATTCTTGGGATATTTCTTGAATCAATATTTTCTCAATGGTTAAGGTTTTCTTCAAAAATATTGGTAAAGTTTACTACAAACAAGTGATATGTTAAGATTCCAATGATGTTTTGATACAAATTAAAGTGTTTCCTAAGATGAATTCTAATAGAGAAAGATCTATCTCTATGATGAAGACTTACTGATAGGTCCTAATTTTTTTGGTTCTAAGAAAAGGGGATGTAATCCCTGATGATGAACTTTTCAAAAATCAAGGATTGGGATATTTTGATAAAAAATTTAATTTGATGTGATTAATTTGAATTATGTAAATTATCAACTTCACTTGGAGTTATTATAATGGTGGATTTTCTAAAACAACCTATTTCTTTTGAGAATAACTTTAATTCAAAGAAATATATCCAAAAGATAACAAATGACCACACTTAAGCACTCATCTTAGAAAAATAAGATATGTATAACATCCAGTGTATGTTCTGATAATGTTTCTACAAGTTTTTGCAGAAATAAATCAATTTAGATAACCTACCTAAGGACAATTTTGGTTTCCATGAATAAAGAGGTAAGCTTGCTACTTTACCAGGATTTAATAAGGATTACATTCAAAGAGCTTTTGTTTTTACCTCTCTTTACAAGATCCTCCCACCAACGCCAAGGAGGTTTTGCGTAATACGTGAGGACTACTTGAGGAAGGCTATTATACAATTGCTCTTTGTCCTTCACCCTATTAACAATGAAGATATTTGTTTTTAGTGGGTTGGATAACCATAGATAAGGAATTTTTGTATCCCACATTGGGCCATCCCTCTCATCGTCCTTGATAAGGAAAATATTGGGAGGTAGGCCCATTATGGTTCAAATTAAATTCACTACTTGAAGCAAACTAAGACAAAGGTAGTTTTAGGAGTTTGATAACCCTAAGAAGGATGAGAGCATATCCCTATTACCTTTATTCTCCAAATGTAATAGACATGGTGCTCATTTTTAGACCTTTAATCTAATGGAACTTAGGTATGCTTAGCACTTTTATCACTATGAAAAGGTTAGAGCATGGGCTTAATACCCTTGTTCACAAGAAAAATCCGGTCTTCCTAAATAGGTTATGTCTTTGAACTTTAAGATCTATCACATGAATTAAAAGGTACATGAAAAATTAATAGTTTGTTGTGTGTACCTTGTTCGAAGTTGTGCGCATTTTTGAGGATTTTAATTGTTATGATACGTTACCTTGGCGATCGTTCCAGCTCCTTAGCATCCAATGTTCCTACAAATGTTAGTCCAACACCAAATGAGAAAAGAGAAGAAACACAAAGCAATGGATAAAGGATGAAAATGAATAAAAATATAAGCGCCTATATTGATTCTATGTATTTCATGAAAATCTTGATACAAGTTGATAATCCTCAAATATCTATTATATTCTTTACCTTCTTTATCAAGATGTTCATCGATCTGCCCAATGTGTTCTCTTATCCCACTTGTTTAGTCTTTTGGCATCCTTTCCTTAAAAATAACCAGGTATTTTAAATGCAACTTTTTGAACTTTCTTAAAATGGGCCATCTTTAAAGAGGAGAGTCATCTAAATGGATAAATGTGGTATCTCAAAAATCTTGATAAAGATCCACAATTTTACAATACCCGTTTCAAGTTTGAACTTTATCCTCTAAAATTTCTTATTTGATGGATCTAATTGTGTTCTTTTTGCATTTTGTATAATCTTCTTGCCTCTTCCTCTCGAAAATGATTTGGAAATCAAAGTATAGGATTTTGTACCTTCTTGAATTATGTCATATGTAAACATGATAAACAAGATTGGATTCAAAAAATTTAATTTATAAGTATACATTTACAGATATTATTTTACTGCCTATAGGTTCTTAACTTTGACTTGAAGGTGTTGAAATTTAACTTCCAAGTGCTGAAAGAAATAGTACAGGCACTAAAACTAAAGGCCTAGGCACCAAACTAGTAAATGTCATTCTTTTAATTTTAAGCATTGTAAGACAATAAAAAAGAGCTAAAAGAAAGTGTAGAAGACCTAAAAGAAGTTGCAAATTTTTGTTTTCTGTCATTAGTCATTGAAAGTTTCTTGATAGGCACTGAACTTTTCAACCCAAGCAATGACAATATGAGTAAGAGTGCTGAAATTTTAATTCGGTGCAATGAACTTTGTAGTATACGAGCTGAGATTTTTTGTAAATATTATTGTCTAGATGTTTGTTCGAACCTACAAATGTCAATTCTGCAACAAAAAAATTTGTCAAATTAGTGAGGTGTGCACCATTTGTGTGTGTAAACCTCCAATTCACAAAATTGCATGATGTATTAAGTTAATCACAATTGTCAATTTGAAATAAAAATATCTATAATAATTAACATTCAAATTGAAACAATTGAGAGTGTCTCATGGATCTCTAGCTAGAAGGACTAAATGAATTCTCTTAGCTGCAAAGAAATCCTAAAGTGATAACCCTTAAATGAGAATTTTTATGATCTAAAATGATGAAATGATGCAAAGCTATGTAAATTGATGAAAATTAGGCTAATCTACATGCTCAAATCCTCTAAAAGCGTCATTAAAATTTACCATTACAATGTTACTAGATGCAATTAAAAATTTACCTCCAAAGATAGTGGATGTAAATTGATTAGAACTATGATGCTTGAATGAATTATATGAACTCGACATGAAAGTAGATGTAAAGTCATTATTTGTGCTTTATTATGCCTCCTATCTATATTATTTCTCAAGGTGTAGGGGTAAGTTTATATAACCATGCTCAAAGTATGATTGGAATCTGTGAGTGGACAAGATTCTCTCTCAAGGTTGAATGGTCAAGATAACTAAGTCTTTTTGCAATCCATATGCTTTCTTTCTTCATTTCCAATTGGTTGAGTGATTGTTTGTCATGCAGTTTTTGGTGAGGAATATTAGGATTTAATTAAATCAAATTAAATGATTAATTCACTTACCTAGTTATTTGATTTATGGCTTGTATTTTTGCTCAGACTTTCTTTGACCAAATTGAAGTGTCTACACAAACATATGCACGTACATACATACATACATACACCCACATGCACATGCACATACACATAGGTTTTTATTTTATATATATAATACTAATAGGTCTTTCATATCAATTTTACCAACTACTTTCTTTATAAATTAATTAATAAATAAAAATATTTTCAATCATAAAAGATATATACTAAAAATTATATCTCACCCTCTATAATGAGTTTTAATTATCTTTAATTTTTTATGTAAAGTCTTCAACCAAATTTGTAGAGGTAGTTTTTCTCTTGTTATACTCATGGCGTTTTACTTGTAGATCTAAAGTTGAAGTTAATTTTTTTAACAATAAAATAAAAAACTATAGATTTAAATTTTTTTTTAATTTATAGCTACTCTAAAACACATACCCATTTTCAAAATGATCAAATATATGATGTAAATTAAAATAGGTACCCATTTCGTTCTAAAGAAAGTAATTATTTAAAAATGGGTACATGTTTCTATTTAAAATAGGTATTTATGTCTATTTAAAATTGATATTTATTTTAAAAATCAATAAAGGTACCCATTTCACATGAATAAAAGTTTAGTTATAAGCGGATTCATTGTAGATTTCTTTTACCCAAAGTTTATCTTATTCTTCCATATGATATTTTTTATAAGAAATGAAAGGATAAATATCCCAAAGGATAATCATTGGCGCTAGAAGAAATAATATGATAAAAAAATAAAGAGTGACATGCAAAAGTATCAAAATAAATTATGATTATGTGTTACTTAAGTGATAAATTGTGTAAGAAAATCAAAACTAGACACTGAATCTAGTTAAGAACTAAACCATTCCTAAAAAGTTGAACTTTAACACTAACCCTCCCACTAAACCAAATTGAACCCTAGTCATAAATATTATAAAATAGGCAACCCTAACTCTATACCAGATTCAATTAATTCCTTAAACCAAATATAATAGTTGTACTAATATTAAACCAAATTGAACCCTAACACAAAACTAAATCAAGCCCTAATCCTATTACTAAACCAAATGGGACCCTAGCACAAAATTAAATTAAACCCTAACCCTGATAAAATTAAATACAAAACATAAAACTCATTGAGAAATAAACCAAGTTGAACCCTATACCTAAGCCAAATTGAACCTGAACCCTAAATCTAATTAGAAACTAAACCAAATTTAAACTTGACACTATGTTAGTAAACAAAATTGAACATTAACCTTGAACCTAATTAAACAATAAAATAAGTAGAACGATAACTGTAAATCAAATTAAAACATAACCATAATCCCAAACCAAATTAATCACTAACCCTAAACCTACAACAAAATTGGATGATAACACTAAAAAAAAAAAGTCACAACCTTAACAATAAACCATACTCAACTCTAATTCTAAACCAAATTAAACTATAACCTTAGATGTAATTAAATTAGACCAAATTATACCTTGACATTAAACTAAACTGAATGGAACCCTAACCCTAATAAAATTGAACCCAATTTCTAATGGTAAACTCAATTAAATTTTAACCCTAAACTTAACCGAGCATTCAACCAAATTGAACCCTAATCCTACATAATGAAGATTGAATCCATATGTTAAATAAAATAGAATCCTAATAGTAACATTAATCCAAATCAAACCCTGGTACTAAACTAAATTGAACCTTAACCCTATACCTAACTAAAAATTAAACCAAATTGAACCCTTTAAGACAACTAAATTTAACACGTGTCCTAAACAAACTTGAACCCTAACTATAATAGTAAGCTATATTGAACCATAACTCTAAAAGTAATTGAGAGAAAACCAAATTGAACCATAACCCAAACCTAATTGAACAGTAAATCAAATTTAACCATAATCCAAAACTAAATTATACCATAATACTAACACAAAATTAAATTAAATTGTTACCCTAATCAAAATTGAGTAAAAAACCATACACCTAACTAAACATTTAACCCAGTGCAACCCTTTAATTACACTAAATTTAACCTCAATCCTAGATATTCATCAACCTTAACTATAGCCCTACACCTAATTGAAAAAAAAACTCTAAAACTCATTGAACACTAAAACAAATTTAACTATAACCCTAAATTAACTTGAACATTAAAATAATTTAAACCATAACCCTAAACTAAATTGAACCCTTATAATAAACCTTATACAACCTATAACCAATCTTATACCACATTTTATCTATCCCTTAAGCCAAATTAAACCTTCATACTAATATTAAAACACTAAATTGAATGGAACTCTAACCCTAAACAAATTTGAAGGCAACTTGGAAAAAATATGAATGGAACCCTAACTCTAACTCTAACCTTGTGTGAAGGCAAAAATCCACAATCACAATGACCTAACAAAGATTTGAACCTTGATAGGTATAACACCACAACAACTATATAACCAACACCTATTTTTTTTAATGAAAAATCGTTTCAAAATAATGAAGTATCCAGATAGGAAGAATGAATCAATTAGTTAGGTCAATTAATAGTAGCATACCTAATGGAAAATATCTCTAAGGTATTAGGTCATTTGACAAATCATTTGATAAATGTGACATAGTTAAGTTTGTCTAGCTAAAGATTGTAAGGTTGAAAATAACATCATTTTTAAATCTATAAATCTTACTAGTTATGGCAATATAACACTACTAGCTATGGCAATATAGCACTACTAGCTGTGGCAATATAACACATGATATTTTGTAAATAATGTTGGTTTTAAGTTTGTAAATTATTTGTTTATGATATAACATATTTAGAAAAGTATTGGAATGGAATTAGAGATCCCACTAAAATCAATTCAATTGTGAGTATATATTGAAGGCTTTGAATATATTAGAATTGAAGATAATACAAATGATGATATAGATAGTATGGTTGTCAAACAAGTCAATTTAAAAAAATATTTTGCAAGAAAAAATATGTTATTATTGTATCTAATTTTTATATGGATTATTGTATCTAATTTACAAATGATGACAAATATATTTGTTCATATTACTGTATAAATATAATTATTCACACATCAAACAAAATAACAATTAGGGGAAATGGGTCAGTAATGGGAAATGGGTCAGTAGTGGCACTCAATTCAGGGACCTAATGATGTCAAATTTCTCTAATTTTTTTAGTTGTTTCTGTATGTGACTTAACTACTTAAAGCTAAGGTTTTAACTTCTAGCCAATAACAATGGACTCTATAGGGAGACATTATGTGTGAAAGGGTCAAAAAGTGGTCCAAAAGAAGTGTTGACTAATACTTGACCCACATTGTACCAATAACCGCTTACTCAAATCACCACAAATCACCAGTACTTGTGGACAAATGTCACAATAGTGGTTCGAAAACATCTTGTAGTGGTTCACAAATCTCTAGTAGTGGTGACTATTTGTATATAAATGATTCACTACTGGTAAGTAAATAATCAAAACTGAGTGAACGGACCCCGATTCACTATTGGTACCTTTCCTCTAACAAAGGTTTGTATGTTCAAGTTAGGTGACTAATGATATAAGTTGTTATGAACTAAAGGAAGCCAATATCTTGTTATATATATTATAAAAGATAAGTATAATGATATTAAGTATTGTTTCATTAAAGAAAATAGTAGAATAATGATATCAATTGGTAGACACTCAAAAAGATATTAGAAAAGAGGAAATGTGAACATAAAATATAAAATGGCTACTAAAGTAAATAATGGAAGAAATTAAGGTGGCGTGTTAGAATAAACTATTAGTTTTTTCCCACAAAAAAACAAATAATTGTAACCATAATTAAATAAAAAGGGGTGAAAGTATTGAGCTATTTGGAGACTTTAAGTTATTCAGGAATATCATATTTGAAAATGTTGCTAATATTGCCATTGTAGTGGTCATTTGGCCAGACAATGCTTCAAAACCAAAGAATAGACAATGCTTCAAAACCAAAGACTATATCCACAAAGCTAATCAAATGTGTTCCAAACAAGGTCTAAATCTTATGGCCAAATTGACAAACACAAAGCAAGATTTCTGTAGTTACAAGCTACAAACATAGTCAATCTGTTTAAGAGTTGTTAAGTGCTTCATGCCTCCATTGAAAATGTTGAAGTCCATCATCTAATTAAATTGTGTTGAGAATGTTGAAGTCCATCATCTAATTAAATTGAAATTGTGTGATAAAATAAATTTTATAGTAGAACTAAAATTGCAAACCATATTTGATAAGAAACTGCAAGATAATTTACATATAGGATATAAAATCACTTCTAATATAAAAGACACCTATACATCGTATCTTTTCTTTTAAAAAATATTTACATCCATAAATATATAAAAAAAAAATCTATAAAATCACTTCTAATATAAAGACACCTATCCATCGTATCTTTTCTTTTAAAAAATATTTACATCCATAAATATATAAAAAAAATCTATTCAAAACTCTCTGATTTCATACACAAGCAGCAACTTCTATGTACATTTAAATAGAATACAATTCAAATCCATTTTGCATTATCTACCCTAAATGAAAGAGCTACTAGCATGTCAAATTGGTTAAAAATTAAGTGTTTCATGCTTACGTTTAGCATGTTGAATTCGATCATCTACTTAAATTGTATGATAACGAATAGTTAAATGGGAATGTTAAAATTGCAAATTATATTTGATGAAGAACCACAAAACACAGAATAGAATCCTGTATAATATAAGAAACACATCTATCCACATATATTTTCTATTTAAAATATTTACAAATCTATTCAGAAGTCTCCAATTTCATCCACAACAAGTAGAAGTCTTCTATGTTCATTTAAATTGAACATCTTTCATGCCCTACCTTAGCTGGAGTATGAACATAGTAACCACAACTTGAAATGTCTGCTTTATTTCATCTCAGTTAAATATTAATGCGAGTTTCGCCGTGCTTGCCAACGTATCAAGACCACAAAGATGAGCGAGACACTGGAATTTCAACTTATTTACGTCTGCAAATTCATAAAGTATTGAAGGTTAACTCCTGCGGGTAACCGTACAGATGTAGAAAATAAAACCTGAAATTTATGGCTAACCTAGTATACAAAAGAAAGAATGAATCAATTAAAATTAATTTTAGGAAAAAAAGCGGTGAGAAAAAAAAAACTGCCCAAAGAAACGGATAGGAAATCGTTAATTCTTTAATTTATTTACAGGATGCAAAGAATATCTGATAAAATACAGATAACCGTACTATAAAACCCACATTCAGAGATTCTGAGCAATAAAATTAAAAATTTTGGCAAATTTTAAGGTTTACAAATTTTCTAGGGTTTAGTAAACTCGCCTTAAAATATTGAATCAAAATTCTATTCAAATCTGAGAAAGAGAAAATAAAATCTTTAAATCTCTTAATTTATTGACAGGATGAAAATAATATCTGATGAAATACAAATAACCATACTACAAAACCTATATTTAGAACTTCTGAACAACAAAATAAAAAACTATGGCAAACGTTTAGGTTTATAAATTTATTTAGGGTTTCGTAAACTCACCATAAAACACAGAAACAAAATTCTAATAAAATCCGTGCAGAGATGCAAAGAACATCTGATAAAGTATAATAAAACTCTGACAAACTTTTAGGTTTACAAATTTATTTAGGGTTTAGTAAACTCACCATAAAAAACTTAAACAAAATTCTAATCAAATCCGTGCAGAGTGCAGAGAAAAGAGAGAAAATCTTTAAATCTTTAATTCTTTTAATCTATTGACGGGATGCAAAGAACGTCTGATCACATACAGATAACCATACTATAAAACCCACATTAAGGATATCTGTACAACAAAATAAAAAATAGCAATTTTTAATATAATAACTCACCTTAAAACATTGAATCAAAATGCGTGTAAAACCCACATTTAGAACATCTGAACAACAAAATAATAAACTGGCAATTTTTAAGGTATACAATTTTTTTTAGGGTTCAATAATAACTCACCTTAAACATTGAATCAAAATTCTAATTAAAATGCGTGCAAACCTTTTCTGCAAAATTATACTGATTTGCATACCTCTTAATCTTAGGTCCCTGCGGCCGTTCTACATCCACTTCCTTTTCCTGTGGAGCTCTCTTTTTGGAGTCCGTGTGATCTCTGAGCTCTGCAGCAAATTTGCAGTTTGTAATGTTTGTGATTTGCAGTTTGTATTATATAGAGATCTGTTGCAGAGATGCATTATAGTCTTCACTTGTCATCTTCGAAGACTTGGTTTTGATTACTTGAGGCGGCGGCCTGTAATGGTATTGTTAGGCGGCGCCTTGGTATTCTTAGGGTTAATAAGGCTTAGGGTTTAGAAGGCTTTCGAAGGAGGGCCCAAAATTCCACTTGGACAAAGACAGGCTTTCTAATTAGAGAGGAAAGTGGACAGGTAGCCGCTAAGATTGACTAAGAATTGTATTTGGCTGAAATACTTTATGGTGAGCGCTATCCCGGTCATGATCGGAGGACCATTTCGATGTGTCTACCACGTGCAGTTGTTTGTGACGCAGCCATGTGAAGCAGCCATTTCACAATCTATGGAAGGAAAGGAAAGTTTTCAATATGAAATGTGACGTAGATTTGAAAGGTTTGTATTTTTAATGGAAAATCTCATTTATTTTTATTTTATTTTTATATAAATGAGATGTAAAATTGTTACTGATTTTTTACGACTTATCTTTATTGTAAATATGTTTTGCTAGTTTCTTATGAGTGTGCTTTGCGCGTTCAAATGGGTTTTTCTTAAATGGGTTTTTCTTAGGTTTGTGTACTGTTGTCTCTTGCTACCAATTCATACTGTATTTATTGCAAGAATTAAATAGCCAATTTTTATGGTCACGACCAATTTTGACATAGTAGTTGTTGTTGGTACTGAAGCGTTGGCTCTTGGTGTTCATGGCTCGTTCGAGCAAAAGACTGAGGAAATTTGTTCCCAAGGTATTTCATAAGGTAAGGCCTCTGCCACTCCTCATGTAATTTTGCCATTTCCATATTTCGATAAAGCCTGTGAATGGGTGGAAAATTTTACTTTGATTGATTTTTTTGTTGGTCGAGTCCCTTTTGAAAGTGTGATGCGGGATTGGGCTACCAACTCCTAGCTCCCACATGGGGATCGCCTTGATGGTGCCTAGAACTTGACCAAAGGGTTTTTTCTATTCGGCTTTGGGAACCCTTCCCACATTGAGGGTGTTCTCAAACATGGCCCCTAGTTTGTTCGGTCTTTACTCTTTGTTTTCCAACCATGGTCGCAAGACTTGACAATCTCCGATCAAAAAAAGCTTAAAGTCCTAGTCTGGGTTGAATTACATGAGCGTTTTTACCATACTCGCCCTTAGAAAAGGGTTTGTGTTGAAATTGATCTTGCCCATGACCTTAGGGAGAGTATTGATATTTAGATTTGCAGGAAATATTTCTCATAGTGGGTAATGTATTTGAAAATTTGCCCAATACATGTTTTCATTGTCATTCTGTAGAACACAAAATTAAGGATTGCCCTTTGGTAGTAACTAGAACCAAGCCTCCTCCTAAGGAGATTGTTGTTTCTCAAGGACCTGAGTCTTCAAAAGAAGATGCCATTTGGACTATGGTGGTCTGCAAAGGCAAGCAATCCAGGGTTGTTGCGCCTAAACATGCTTCACCTGTCTCAACTTTTCCAACCCAGAAGCTAGTCTTTGCTAAGTTTTCCAAGGTCAGTCCTCCGATTCAAGCTATTTCAAACCCTAGTACCCAGGGGAAAGCTCTTTCATCAGCTGGTTCCCATGTCACCACCATAGAAGTCACGATTCCACAAACAACTTCACTTGATAGTGCAGGTTCATTGTGTCACCACTCTCGTAGTCTACCTAGGTGTGATGAAATAGAAGATGTAGGCCCTGAAAAATGACAGGTTTTACCAGGAGACCTGTACCCTGCTTTTCATTCAGGTTCTAAATTTTTAACAGAATAGTTTCTCCTCTCTTGGGGATGAGGATACCATGAACGATGGTTTTTAATGAATATAATTTCCTAGAATGTAAGGGGTCTTACCGACCTCTCTTGAAAATATTTTGTTCATGATGTTCATCAAAGGTTTCTTCAAACTGATGTATTGTTTCTTCAGGAGATTAAGATAGATTTTTCCTTTCATCTGCATGTCGTGTTATTTAACCTCATAGTTTCATTTTTTCCCCACCCATAAAGCTGGTAGAGGAGGGGTTGTAACCTTATTGGTGCAACGTTGGCAGAATTCAATAATAGACCATTGTGAGGACCTTGTGCATAGGATGGTGTGGATTCTTATGAAAATTGACAATCGCTGTTTTGCTATTATTAATATTTATGCCTATAATGATGTGGTGCAAAGACCTTACCTATGGTGATGGCTTGCTGACTCATTACTGACAACCACTTGAGTTTTGTGTAGAGACTTTAATATGGTTGAGGTGGCCTCCGATAAGGATTTCATTACACCACTTCGTTGGAAAACTCGAGAACACGAGGCTCGGTTTTACATTGGGCCTTTTTTATCCCAATGCTAACCGCAACCTCCCACATGAAATTTGGCATACCTAATGTAATTTCAGAGCTAGTTTTGACAAATTAGTTAAACGCCTTGATCGTGCTATGATCTCCTATTAATATTTTTTCTTTAAGGACACAACAATCCTTTCTAGTCTTTCCTTTATCTGATGTCACCTTATCATACCACTTTTCTATTAAATTTTTCATAGAATGTTGTGTTGTTTTTCCACGTTCCTCTCATTCTTCATTTTTTTAATACCACACAACCTGTAGCCTCGACCCACACAACCTACCAGTTGGATTTTATGGTGGAATAATGTCATCCTTTGCACCACTTAATTTATCCATTGTTACAACAAACAAATGTTGTATTTCTTCCGTCATTCCTATGCATGGAGCACCAAGGATTTTCGTGCAGTTGTTGAGCGCTTGGAAGCTCATCTTTTTCAACTCAATTATAGTTTCAGGTGACAACTCTTCATTAGTAGAAGCAGGTTGCTGATACTTAGGATGTGAGAGGAGCCTAGCTTAAGGCACGATTGCATTGGTTGAAAGTGTGAGATCAAGCTAGTAAAGAATTATTTACCTCTCTACGCCCAAGACATTCCTCTCTTGGTATTAAAAGGTTTAGGGATGACACTTCTATACTTACTGAACTACCAGTCATTTTGTAAGCTTTTGTAGACCATTACCAGAGAGTTTTCACAGCTGAAGTCCCCACTCCTACCAGTCAAAAATCCTTATAGAAGTGTCTAGCAGCCATTCCTAATCATCTATCAGAATGCCAACAGGCCTTCTGTGACCAGACCTTGTCTATACAAGACCTTAAGGAAGCCATTTTCTCCGTGGTTGATGACAAATCTCCTGGTTACGATAGCTTTCCCTCTAAATTTTATAAGGCTCTTTGGGATTGTTTTGGGCCAGATCTTCATCGTTTCTATCTAGAAGCTTTTCAAATTAGCTATTTGGGCTCAGCTATCAACAAGGGAAATATTAAGTTCATACCTAAATCTGGAGATCCATAAGATATCTACAACTGGCGCCCTATTACCTTTCTCACTATGTCTTACAAGATTATTGCTAAAGTCCTGGCTCTAACAATTCACCATCTTCTTCCCCAAGTTGTCCATCCTAAGTAAACAGGCTTCATTCAATATCACTTTATTTTAGATAATATTATTGTTGTCTGAGAGGGCATGAAATCGGCTCGCCAATCTTGCTAGAATGCTATTTTTTTAAACTTTCTTTTGTTAAAGCTTATGACCGTATTGAATGGCCTTTTATTTTAGCCATGTTAGAAGCTCTTATTTTTTACCCCTACTTGTGCTTTATGTTCAAATACTTTTTGCAGATGCCAATGCTTGTATTACAATTAAAGGTCATCAATCCACCAATTTTAGCTTGCATAGATCTATTAGGAAATACTTCCCTTTGGCTCATGCATTGTATGTTCTTGCTACTAAAGGTTTTGGTTACTTTCTTGCTTCTGCAATTTCTATAGGCTGTCTATGGAATTTCGCTTCCCAATTCTCCCAGCCAGCTTGTCAATGGTCATTTTGTAGATCACTCTTTTCTTATTTTAATTGAGGATCAAGATAATGTTCACCATGCTCTTTAAAGCATGGAAACTTTTTGTTTGGATTCTAGTTCATCCATTCAATGACATAAAAATCTCTACTATAGAAATTCATTCCTTCCACCATTGCAATGGATTCTACAGTATGATTGGAAATGAATCCAACATGGTCAGGTATTCCACTTCTTGGGAATACCTTTTTCCTTTCATGGCTTGGCTACAAAGCTTTGGAATATGGTGCTTGTTAAAATTAAGTCCAAGCTAGCCTAATGGTTAACCAAGCCTCTTTCGTTGGTAGGAAAGTTTCAAATTTCTTCTAAGATTCTCACAGCTACACATGTTTATTATTCTTTCTATTGGTCTCCTTCCAAAATAGCATAGGGTAAACTTGAGATACTGTTGTGGTATTTTTATGGGCTGTTGATACTCAGAAACATAGTTTCTGTCAAGTGGCCAGGGAATATTGTTACCTACATCGGCATTCTAGTGGCCTTGGTCTCATTTCATCACACAGCCAAGGACAAGCTCTTTGTATTAAATGGGTGGTTTGATGTGTTTCTGGCGATGAGGCCTTCAAAATTTTGCTTCAACACTAAATCTCTTATGGTTTTCCTTCACAACGCCCAGCCTGGAGAGACATTGGTTTTCAAACCCTTTTTCTCATGAGGGAACCAATTCAAATCTAGGGTTCCTTTGTTGCCAAAAGTATTTGGTGTGCTTGGGAAGCATCCAAGCCATGGCTCAAGTGGCATGGTTCTGGTTTCAAATATGGCTTGTTTTGAACCAACACAACCTCTGGTGGTCCCCATAAATTCTAATGCAAGGTCTCCCTCTTGCTCAGATTCTAGGTACTCATGCTCTGCGCTTTCATAGGAATGGAATTCGAACCCCAAAGGACCTTTTCTCTATGTCAACTATGTCTATCCATTCTTGGGTGGATGCATGGTTTCAATTTTGCTTGGCCCGACAAGATAGAGACACTTTTGAGCTGCTAATTTATCTCTTACCAGGAGAGCTCTTGCATAAGATTGGTATAACAAGTCTTACACCTTAGTGGAAGGATTGGCGGTGGTACCTAGAAATGAATTTACAGAGATGCAAACCTTGCCAAGGCTACCAATGGATTTCACGCCACTTGCCCATGTGGTGGACATTTTGAATCAGTGTTAGCATTTATAGTCCACTCATTCTACATGGCGACTATGTTTCATTACAATTTGATCTAGTATTATAGAACCTAAAATTGCAAATTTTTCTTGGTGTATTTTCAAGGCTTACCTTTGGGTTCTCATCTTCATTTTTTTGGGTATCCCAAGTCCTCTTTGTCTTTACAGTGGTCAAGTTGGGTCCTTTCTTCACCTTTTTTGGGTTCTTTCTGCAAGCTCAAGATTGTTGGGTCTAGATCCATGATTTCTTTTCCCCATTTTGCCTAAACATGTTCTCCTAGCATATGATTCTCCTCAGAGATTATCCCTCACTTCCCTCTCGCTTCCTGTAGCTTTGGTACACTTTTAGGATGGAGATTCTTTTTTCTCTCTAGAAAGATAGAAATGCCGTATTTTTTTACGTCTTTATTCATGCTAACATGTCTATATGTGCTAAAGACTATATATGCAATAATCTCATGTTATAGATTTTTGGTCTAGGTTTATAAGGTTTCTCTTTACATGACTCATCTGCAAGAATTATTGCAGCATTGGGGTAATGCTACGTGCATGGTGACTAGGGTTCATCTTGAGAATTCCATTTCTTGTGGTCGCAACTCTCCTCTTGGTTGAGTGCCTACCAATACTCTTACTTGAGCTCTACCAAATTCTATTGGTTGGCCTTCTTAGAGTGATGCTTTAGGTTGGCCTTATTCTTCCAAAGGCTTTCCTAGATTAGCGTTAGCCATCTCTCTATGACATGAGGAAAAGGAGGATAGGGAAGACATTGCAGATGGCTGAACCATGCCAGACTCTAATCGAGAACCACAACCAGGATGGGGAAATAAGGATGAACCAGACACTCCTCTGTCGGATACTCCCCTTGTTTCTTGAGGGTGTTTCTTTTCAGGGCTAGGCCCCTTTTTATGGTTTATAAAGTCTTAATCGAATCTTTATGTTTCTGGGCATGACTCATATGACTTTAGGTTAGTACTCACGTGACTTGAAGGGAGTGTTTTTTTTGTCCCACTTAATTTCCTTCTATATGTATCTTGTTAATTAAGTTAATATATAATTTCATCAGAAATTCCATAAAAAATACTTTAAAAGACAATTCAAAAGTTGGACCTTCATAATTAAGAAGACGATATTCAAGAGTCAAACTCTTTGACTTTAATGGTTTAGAAATTCTCATAGATAAAGTAGGAGAAGGTCTGAACCTTTGACAATGCTGCTCAAAAAGACAAACCTTTAAAAACCCACTAGTAGGTGTATATAGAGAGACTCACAAGGGGTAAGTCTCCCTCATACATTTGTTTATCATGTAGGCATGGGTGGAAGGCTTCTATGAGAATCTTTAGGAGAAAATTTTCAATATTAAATGTGACATATATTTGAAAGGTTTGTAGTCATATATCTTTTATTATTCTGAATGTGGAAAATGTGTAAAATGTTAAAATTCTTGTGGTTATTTTATCAATAAATAGTATTAGGGTTAAATAGACTATTGTTTTGTTTTAACCTATTCTTGTGGTAAATATAATTCAAAGAGTTGATTGAGAGGTCCCTTGACACCTTTAATTTAGAAGAAGATACTCAGACCTAAAATCCTTTTCTTTAATGATTTAGAAGTTAATTGATTTAAAAGGGGTTTTGTAATATGTTTACTATGGAAAAATATCATTTATTATCTTGGATGTTGTAATGTGTCAAATCCCTTTCTTTAATGATTTTGAAAATGATAGGTAAATCTTTAGTGATAAAAATGACAGTGCGATTCACACTATTTCATATAAGTCACATGGAAAAAGAAATATAAATTCTTATGACTATTTTTCAATTCACAATGATTATTTGTTGAAGCAAGAGGTGAATTTACATTTGGAATCAAAATTTTGTAATTGTCTTTACAATTTACTTACAAATTATAGCCCTTAAACAATGATTAGAATACTTAAACGACTTTGAATTGAGGTGTGCAATAATTGCTTTATGGTTGAATAGAGTATTTCACAATTACATATCCATTTAGGGGCAGTTATTAAATGCATCAAAATAGGCATCTAATATGAATTGTCGTACATGCAACATTTTAGGATTGTGCTAGATCAATTGCTTTTAAGGATTACTAATTATGTAAGAAAAAAAACAACACTAATATTCAAAGGATACATAGCGGAAAACTCAATAACTCATATACATTCAAAAACTTGTTTGATTGAATTAAGTACCATGTTGATATATAAAGACTGTGACAATTTATTAAATGGTGATATATAAATATTTATCCAATTTTGTATTATAGAAATATCTTCTAGTCTAATATAAATTAAGTTCCATAATCAAATTATGCTAGCCTTATTCACAATGTAATTCTAATTTTTATTATTTAAAAATCAATTTTAAATATGCCGTCATATTTTGTGTGCTTTATAATTGTATATGTGTACTGTTACTCTAATTAATTTAATAAAATTTAACAAGGTTAAATTGCACTTTTAAAAAAATATGTGAATCTTTCAATTCACTCTCAAATTCAAAATCCATTTGCATTGTAGATGTAAATATTTGAATATCACTCAAATTAGAACATCTCTTTATTTAAATTTCTTCTTTCTTATCTACATAGTACTATAGCTATGAATTTTGAAACCATTTTCTTTAAAGCCCAATGAATTTTAACATCATAAAGTCAAACATATTAGTACTTTATTTCAAATTCCACTTTTATTAGCTCAACATAATCTCTATAAATAAATGGCTTTGTTTAATTTAAAACAACATTAGCCACTTGTAAAAATGGAGATGTTTATCTTATAAGGAAACAAATTTAGTGTAGAAACAATAGCTAAAACTAAATATATTATTTATCATTTCTTTACAATTCTAGTCGATAGATATACATTTGTTTTGTTGATATATGACACGCTCCAATATATTATGAAAAAAAAAGTGAAAGAGCATTCTTATTGGTTATCTAAAAACGAGTAAGCATACACATTTTATAATCTAAAATCAACAAGATTTTTTTTGAGTTGAAATGCAAAGATCCTAAAGTTTATATTAAAATATAACGAAATTACACAGAAGTATATACTAATAAGATTATCAACAGAGAATGGTTAATAAGTAAAGCCGACCTGGCTAAATTTAAACAATACTATAGGCACCTTCCTCAAGATGTAGTATATAGAAGAGTCCCCATAAAACTTAAAAAAACTTTCTCTGAAAGCCTAGCAGATGAAAACTGAAATCCCATACCCAAAAAGATAGACCACAAATAGTAAATTGATTTCTCAAGATTTCCCTGAAAGCCTACCAGATGAAAACTAAAATCCCATACCCAAAAAAGATAGACCAAAAATAGTAAATTGAATTCTCTAGAAATATGAGAATTTTCACCAATTTCTTGATTAATAGGGCAAGGCAGTCCTTCTCTACCTTTTCCTCTAAACATGTTTAACATTGTTGACAACTATGCATACTGGGGGCTATGGTTTCGGGCCTTGTCCTGCTCTACTTTTTTCTTTAATATCTTCAATATTATTGGCTGGTGTGCATACCAGGAGCTGTGGTTGGGAAGGGATCGATGCAGTAAGAGACGGTGCATGGCATAAAAAACCCCTTTGATTGAAGTTGCTAACTAGCGAGAAAGAATTTCTACCAGGATACCACTTTCTCTATCAAACATATGACAATTATTAGCAACCAGACTATTCTTCATCACATCGTAAATCTTTACAAATAATGATTGCTTCCTTAAATGTCTTCACGAATAAAACCCCCAACCAAGGCGTCCCCTACAAACAAATCATACTTCTGAATGGCTTCTACCATGTAAAAGCCCTCAAGAAATTCTTCCCTAACATACTGTGCAATAAAATTTTCCAAAAGTGTTTGATCTTTGCAATAAATCAAACACATCTGGAATAAAAACCATTAGTACCTATGATGAAGATATTACCCTAGGATCTTGAGGAATAGGAATACCATCTCCAATGATGGTTCAGATGTCTTTCTTTTTTCTCGAATTGTCCCATATGAAGACTCACCTCACGTGCATGTTGATAAAAGCCCCAAAAATTGGGTGTTCCTAGTTCTTGATTGATATAAAAGATGACTATTGAGGGGAGTATACACCATGGCGAAAATTATATTGATGAAGCTAGAAGTGAAAAAAAAAGAAAAAAAAAGATTTGAAATTAGAAGGATCATCTCCAAAATGGCCTTTTAAGACCCACAAAGCATGCCAAGAAAACCCATTTAATGCATATAGAAAATTTTGAATGATTTTTCTCACATTTGAGTTTACGGAGGGTGAGAAAAGACCTGAACCGCCTTCTTTCAATATCACATTATGATGGAGGATGATGAAATGTGTACCTTTGAAGTGAGAAAAAAACTCGAATAGATCTAAGCTTTTATAATAGAATGCAAGCTAAATAGGAGAAACAAATAGGGCAGGATTTTGCATGCTAACAAAAAAAGAATGAAATGGATTCCCATTAAAGGAAATAAATATTGAAAGATGTTGAGATCCCACCTCATCACTCCAAGTACAAATACTTACATTTGCAAATTTGCCATCTGTATGGAAATGGTTACTAAGCTCCTACATCTTATTGTGCATGTGCAGTTTGAAATTTAAAATACTGATGTGCCATCATTATTTAGAAATGGGAAAAAGGGCAATAACTTTTCCATGATTTAAGGGGAAATATTTCAAATCAATACTTCACCAACGTATGGGTACCTACAAAACTAATCACAATTTTAGATTTTAAAAAGCCACGTCAGTGTCTCCATGTTGACTTTGATCATCCTATCCGGATCAGACTTTAATTATCGGCGTTTCTTTCTCTATTTTTGTTTGAACAACTGTGACATTTCCACTGAAGATCCCATACCACATCCAAAACACTAACAAATGAGGAATATTAAACACTCAAGCCTTGACAAAAAAACTGTGATCTTGTTCTTTCAGACATTTAAATCTCATAAACAAGATTGTTAGTCTGAGTTGGGAAAAGAAGATGCGAATTATAATGTTCAAGAAGTTCATTTTCTAAGAAGTTTTGATAATCACCCTAAATTCTAATTGCTAGATTTGCCAATAATTGTGCAAAAGTGTATGAATTAAAGCTCAAAAGAAAATTACATATTTGTGAGAAGATGTATTTTAATTTCGAGCTGTTAATTTGTTTTGATATAAGGAGGTTGATGATGACTTGAGAATCCTCCTCAATTTCAATATTACGAACTTTATGAAGAACTGCCAATTTGAGCCCTTTAATTAATTTTGAAGCCTTTGCAATTGTATTTGTACCAAGAGATAATCTGGAAGCATGTGCTACTATGAATATCCCATTATGATCTCTAAGAAAACAACCTACCCTTGAAGGCCTAGATTTTTTTGAAGAACCATCAAAATCAACTTAATAGGTGCTTATGCTAGATGTCTCCATTGGATATCTTTTCTAATATTCTTGATTGATATACCATTTCGAAGAAAACCTTTTACGGGAAGAGATCTCGAAGGACAATTGTTAAGGGCATGTATGAATACTCAAAAGTGAATTTGGAAGAGAGGTTTTTAGATCTAGATTTATAAGCTCATACACATTCTAAGATTGATAATTAAAGTTTTTAAAAAACTTGAACTATAGATAGGCTTTTCTTTTTGAAAATCCTTTGATTTCTTTCCCACCAAAGAGACCAAATAAGAATTGGACGATAAAATATCAAGATAACTGCAAAAAAGAGTCTCTATGAAGAAGGGGCTAGATATTAAAAACCTCAATAAAAGAATTTGTTAGAGGAAAACTACATTATTTATTTTCAAGCCAAGACCAACATTCTTGGGAAAAAGGGATATTGATGGAGGAGGTGGTTTATTGTTCTATTTGATTGATTGCACATGAAAATTTTGAACTCTAAGAAAATACCCAGCTTGGAAAGACTAGAGCTAGTTAAAATCTTATTTTGGAGGGCCAATTAAGAGAAAGCTCCTTCCTTTGGTAATATAACATCATTCCAATAGAATTAAAATTCCCTAGAATTACCCTTCATATGTATAGATCTTAATGATAGATATCCCCAATTGACTAAATACTAACATGTTTTAGAATTAAAATGCCCTAGAATTACCCTTCATACCTATAGATCTTAATGATAGATGACTAAATACTAACATGATTTTGCTAAAGCCCAAATGAGGCTATCTGATTGATTAGATATATGGAGAGATTCATCCTTTAGGATCAATAGTAAAAGCTTCTTCTATTATGATGGAAATGGGAGTTGAAAAAAATCTTTCCATTCATGTTTTTTATTACTAAAAAAATAGGTTTTGAAAAAAATGGCAGTTGAAAAAAATCTTTCCATTCTTTGAATTTGGTATAATAATGAAGTCTTTGACCAATGTACCCCAAGAACATTGTAACACTTGTTTAGCCTCTAGAAGATTTTCATTACTTGCCAATGGCGGGGCTTCATTCCACAAATCTTTCCAAAAGTTGGCCTTATCTCCTAAGTTGACTAGAGAATTTAAGTAAGAAAAAAGTATATCTCTCCATCTGACAATTAAGTTACACAGAGTGGATCCTTTTGGTTTGTTTGACATTGCAAAAATTAAATTATCTTTGGTTGATTGGAGTCCATATATTTTAATTGCATAATATGTGCTTGTTTAGATACCCATTTAGAGTATAATTTCCATAGTTACTTAGCTCCAAGATTGAGATTTCTATCATCTAGATAATGAATACCAGATCCTCGTTCCCATTAAGATTTGCAAATATTTTCCCAAGAGATTAGGGGAATCTTAGTTTTTTTTTGTCCATATTACCTTTCCATTAGAAATCTCTTTAACTATTTCTTAATTTATCCAAGAATTCCTTTCAAAGCCTTAAGCATTGTCATTATGTAATTTGGAATGGTGCTGAGAATTGAATTAATCATAAGTAATCTGAGAGACAACCTCTTGGCTTTCCAAGATGATATTCTCTTTATAATGAAAGATATAATGAATCTAATAAGATGATTTATTATCTCCTTGGAAGAAATTTATCCCCAAATATTTGCAAGGAAGGTTGTCTTGCTTAAAACCTAAAAACCAATTGTGAGGAAGTTGATACTAAAATGGTAGTGTTAAACAAAAAAACCCTTGATTTTGATACATTTACTTCCTGTCTTGAATGTTGGAGGTATTTTTCCAGGAAATAAAATGTGTGTGGTTGATAAGTTAGGAATGGTTATTTCAAGAGATCTAAAAGTTGAATAAGTGAGAGTGCGATAAGATGATTTACAATAGGAAAAATAGTAATTATGAAAATAGAATCATCTAAATATAATAATAGCCATATTGTTTTTAGATTTGGTGTTAGCTAAAAGCATCTTAGTAATATGCTTTCATCTTAATAAACATATCTTTTAAGTCTAATTATAAGTTCAAATTCAAGTATAGAAATAATTTCATTAGAAAAAATATGAAAAAAAGTGAATGTACTATTTTAAAGTACATATATAATTATGGACCAATCCGCAACAAGAAAAAAAAAAGTTTGGGATGGGATTAGTCATTGCCTAGAAGAGTGGTCAGGCAGAAACATCATCTTAGGAGGTGACTTTAATGCCATTGCACATCTCTCAAAAAAATGCGGGGGATCAAAGAAGGAATCACAACATAAATTAGAATTTAAGAACTGGGTGGATAAAGAAAATCTATTTGAAATTGAAATGGAGAATGAGACCTTCACTTGGACTAAAAGGAGAATGGGATACAGTAACGTAGGAGAGAAATTAGACCGATTCTTTTTCAAAGGAGACTTATCAACCTTCCCTTTTGACCTTAAAGCATTAATAACTCCTACTTCAGAATCATACCATTATCATATCTAGCTGGATATTCATAGGGAAGAAAAACCCCTTCTTTGCCCCTTAAAATCTGAGACTATGAGTATATTTTGGCCAAAGAGGATATCTTTTGGAGGCAAAAATTGAGGGAGACTTGGCTAGAGGAAGGAGATCAGAAGACTAAATTCTTTCACAACAGTACCAAGCAAAGGAGATGCATTAATAGGATTCAAAAAATTGACAATGCTAGTGGTCCCACATTAGAAGATCAAAAGGGGATCCAAACTGAAATAGTTAACTACTATACTAAGTTGCTCAACAATCTTGATGACTCTCATCTTCAAGCACATATCTAATTGCTGGAAGATATTCCTAGACTATTCTCTCAGGCAGAAAATCAATTGATTATTGCCAAATTCTAAAAGGAAGAGATACACAAGGACCTTTGTCAAATGCCCCCTGACAAAGCTCTAGGTCCAGATGGGTTTCCCCCAAGTTTATTTCAACATTACTGGCCTATTCTGGGTAGAGAGCTGACAGAAGCATTAGAAGTAGCAAGATCCTTAGGCAGATTCCTCACTAAAATTGATAACACATTCATAATTCTAGTCCCAAAAAGAGATAAAGCTACTTGCTTGGATGAATTCAGACTTATCCCACTTTGTAATACTAGATCTATAAGTTACTAACCAAAGAACTTGCTAACAGATTGAAAAATCTCTTAGAGAAAATTATTGCGGAAGATTAAATTGGTTTCATACAAGGACGATCTATTCTGGATGGTGTAATAATCGCTTAGGAAGCCATACAATCCATTCAAAAAAACAAATAACCAAGTATGAGCATAAAAGTAGACATCAAGAAAGTATATGAAAAGGTGGATTGGAGATTCCTATCCAAATGAATGGAAATTTTTGGCTTCTCTAGGGCTTGGATAAACTTAATCTTCTACTGCATCTCAACACCCAAGTTCTCAATCCTCATTAATGGCACATCACACAGATAATTTGGATGCTCAAGAGGAATCAGGCAAGGGTATCCATTATCCCCTTTCTTTTTCATCATCATGGTTGAATCCTTAGGGAGAAGACTTAGTAGTTTTTAGTGTCAAGGCAATCTCTGAGGTATGGAAATAACCTCCTTGGTTAACCCAGTCACGCATGAACAATTTGCCAATGACACAATGCTATTTGGGAAAGTCACTAAAAGGGAAGCAATCCAATTGGAAAAGATATTGTCTACCTATGACTTAGCCTTAGGACAAGAAGCCAATAAAGAGAAATCATTGATTTTCTTCTTCCACATCAAAAAAAGAATCCAACAACAAATTATGAATACTCTCAGTTTTAGGGAAGGAAAGTTACCATGCACATACTTAAGGATTCCGATTTCCAAATCAATGAGACCCACAACAACTTGGAAACCTATTGGAAAAAAATTAACAGGAGGATGAAGTCGTGGAAATCCAAATGACTCTCTTTGGGAAGGAATAATCATCATGTTATAAGCTAGTCTGATAGCCATCCCAATATATGTCATGTATTGCATTTCAATACCAGTAGGAAGTTACACAGACATTGTGAAGAAATTGAGGCAATTCTTTTAGCAAGGCACATACACTAAAAGGAAATTTGCTTTAGTTGCTTGGGATAAAATATGTAAACTAATGGGGTCTAGAGGGACTCGCATCAAGAATTAGCTTCATCAAAATCAAGCTTTAAGTGAAAAATTATTTTAGAAAATCCCAAAGGAGCAACACCTCAAATGGGTCAGGTTTATCAGGGGAAAACATTTCTCCAATATTAATGATGGCGAGGCATTAAGAGTGAGGGAATTCCATAGGGGATCCAGGATTTGGAACTTTATTTACAAATCTAGCAGCATAATAGTAGAGTGGCTCACTTGGAACATTAAGGATGCTAGTCGAGCTCTTTTTGGGAAGATTCTTGTGGAGGGTATCTGAGCATAAGAAAACTAACAGAGTCTGAAAGAATTAGTAGCATAGGCTCTAAGAAGTGGGGGACATTTGTTAAAGATTTCATATCAACTTCTTTGGAGAATATTCAAGAAGGAATTTGGCATTGGAATCAGTTTGAGGACTTACACTTGGCTCTGGGGGATATTGAGAAACTCATATTAGTCTTCAAGGATATATTCTTCCTACTAAAATAGGGTAGGGATGAAATTATATGGAATACAGCAAAATCAGGAGAATACAATGTTAAGGAAGGATACAAAATAGATTTAGGGCAACAAAAATAGACTAAAACTTAGATGTGACCCATTTGTGTTGGAATAAAGTATGTCTACCAAAAGTGGGCATATTCTCTTGGGTTGCATTATAGGGAAGAATCCTAACTGTAGACTGGTTCAAAAGGCTTGGCTTTCAAGGCCCCTCTATCTGCTTTCTTTTTCAAAATAGTGGGGGAGATGTAAACCACCTTTTATTGACATGTCCATTTGCATTAGAATGTTGGCAATGATTACATGCAAAATTAGTTTGGATATCAGCATTGTCAAATGACATCTTGTCTCTTTTCAATTCATCGACCACATTGTTCAAGGAGAACTTATGCATAAATTTGTGGATCATCTCGCCCTCAATTCTACTATGGGAATTATGGAAAGAAAGAAATATGAGATTATTTCAAGATTAAAAAAAATGGATAAAGCCTCGCTTCTAAACAAAATGGAGGCAACCATAGTATAAATAATGAATTCATGCATTCAGGCTCAAAGTGCTCATCACAAGTATTACACTACCTGGGATGATAAAATGTTAAATAATTGGTATGGTGTAAGAGCCCTCCAAGTGTTAGGCAGAGGAGTTAAGAGATAATGTGAAAGTTAGGGCAAATTGTCTCTAGACCCCTCCAACCAGTGGATGGTTTAAATTGAACTTTGATGGGGCCTCGAAGAGAAACTCATGGCTATCAGGTGTAGGTTGTACAATTTATTCTTTCCATGGTGAAGTTATAGCCAAGATTTCAAAACCTTTGGAAAATGACACCAACAACATGGCGGAGTTTAAAGTTCTACTTATTAGTCTTTTCCTGGCCTTAGAATTGGGATTAGATAAGTTAGAAATAGAAGGTGACTTAATGATTACAGTGAATACGGTTAGAAAAAAAGCCACACCAAATTTGAGACTTCAATCCATGTTGGCAGTAATTTTAAAGATGATAGACAAAATTGAACAAAAAATGGTCAATCATATTTGTAGAGAAGGGAATTATATGGCAGATAAATTGACAGAACAAGGAGAAGCAAGAATAAATTTAAAAACATATAAGCCCTACTCCAGAGAAATCATATCCAAAGGATCCTCCTAACCATAGGTGCAGGATATGAACTCCAAGTAAGATGGTTTTTTAAATTCAAAATGTAGCCTTGGTGGGAGAGTTAAATAAAATGGGTTCCATGTAGTCAAACATGAAGGATACATTGGGTCTGAGTTCAAGGATACAACACTGTCATTTTTCACCTGGAGTAGTAAGGATTTAGAGTGCTCGGAGTTAAATCAATCAAGTGAAAAAGACAATGTGCAACAATGGTGATGAGACATATTTATATCCTCATCCCCAATTTAGCAAGTCTCGTTATGGTGGAAGAATAACTACTGGCTAAATTTAGCAACGAATAGATTTAGGACTTAGGAGCTTTTGGCCTTGCGATTTTTTGAAATGACTAAAATGATGTGCTACAAATGGTACCAGCTACCAAGGAGAGACAGTTGCTAGCCAAATCAAACCAAGGTATAATCACAAGTTGCATGCCAATCAAAAATTTCATCTTTGTTGGGCTGAGTTTCGATGGAATGTGGTGGAAGATTAGTAGGCTCAAGTTCATCATTCTATACAAGATCCTTGCATTTTTTTGTATTGTGTGTCGGTGGTGGTTCTTTGCATAGAATACAAACAAGGTCAATCAGTATGGATACTCCCATCAAACTTAACTCCAACCAGCAACATATGGCTTTTGACACCCCAATTAACGAGCAAAGGCTTCAAGAGATTTCCAAGTAAAAGCATCGACCAATTCTACATGAGTGAGGAAGGTTTTGGGCTTTAATTTATTAAGTACCAATCATCTCCATAGAGTGAACTCAGACATATGTGCACGCTTTGTAGCTAGCATCTTGGTAAAAGGGGTGTGTAAGATTATGGAAGAGGAAATGAGTTACAAGCTGTTCGAGGGTGACTACTTGGTGGGACTGCACAAAGCCATTGTAAACATCGATGTTGACCTTACTATCTCACTCCCATGCGAACGCGCAATGGTGATGTGAGCGGGATACCCATTCCCAGGATTTGGGAGTAGCCAAAGGAGAAACATATATGGCGGTCCACCCAAGAAGTTCATCTTGTGGGGTTGGGAATGGGAGGACCATATTATCAGAAGAAGAATGATGCAAAAAGGAATCACCTTTCTTTCAAAGTTTTTGGGTATGAAGGATGACCTAGATGAACCCTTTAGAGATGATCTAGATGTGGATTTGGACTGCGTCTACCAGTATAGATATGATGAAAAATTAGATGGCTTGGGAAGGAAGGACTCATCAAAAAATGAGGATGAAAGTGGAGAGGATGAGGAAGAGGAAGACAAAGAAGAAGCAGAGGAGGAAGAGGAAGAGGAAGACGAAGAAGAAGTAGAGGAGGAAGAGGAAGTAGAAGAAGAAATAGGGGACGCAGAGGCAGAGGAGGAAGGTACAAATAATGAGTAAGAGGCGGAATAAAGACAAGACTCAGAAAGTGTGGCCTCGGTAGATGAAAAAGAAGCGAGCTCCTCCTCATCTTCTGATTAATCCACAGAGATAAGTTCATTCTCGGCTGTCTGATATTTTGAACAATCAGCTTAGGATCTTTGAAAGCTTGACCTTTAAATTCAAACGCATCCTAGGCCTTTTTCTATAGATGGGAGTGGTTAGATGCTCTATTTTTGTCCTTTACCAAATAGACTTTTTAATTTTGTGGTTGGGAGTGGTTAGATGCTCCATTTTGGTTTTCTTCATTTATTAGTATAGGCAGCCATATTTTATGTACTATTTACTTATTATTAATATAAAAAATTCAACCTCCACCACTTATTCATATATATATATATATATATATATATATATATATATATATATATAGCCAAAGTGGACAAGCCACCATAAATATATTATATAAAATGATTCAAGGACTCATTCGTGGAAGAATCAGGAAGAAACCCCGGAGTCATTGTCATATACAAGTACAAAGGTGAAGCCCGAATTCCACATGAAAATTAATAAACCCCTATGGAAGACAAATTGCAGCTTGGATACAAAACAGGGGAAGGGTTTGCAAACATGTGCAGACAACTAAAATGAGATGTTCTTCCTTGACCTTGATGAAGTTCATGAAACCAATCGGCATTTCTGGGATGCTCAGTCACCAACTTAGGGGCACTTTCATTTCGGAGAAATTTTTTTGTGCCATTACTTTGGAATAGCTTTTAGTCACTTACCTGATTCCAAGGATAGCTTGATCAGAATTAACTTTTCAAATCCATCTGGCATCTTTTGCAAGCGTTTGCAGTAGGAAAGGTTGACCTTCTCAATAACACACAACCCCA
>MU214472.1:23540-33769 GCA_018584345.1 Thuja plicata | reverse complement strand
ATGTTGTTAAGTCTATTCATCTTTTATAACACTAAAGTTATTAAGCTAACAATTAAAGCTACATCATTGATTTAATTTATATATGCCTAAAAATATTACACCATTAAGGATTCAAACCAAAAAGAATTAGATCTTATTAACTAACTTAACTATCTACTAACTACTTGTTAATCTAACCTAACTATCTAATAATCTACTAATCCTAGCTATCCACTAACTAGAGCTACAACATTAAATCAATCTATGTATAAATAACATACTACCCAAATTTTAGAATTAAAAAACAATAAGGAATAAACCTAATTAACAAATTTAAACTATCAACTAAATTCCCCTAACTCTAATCTAATTACCTACTAATTCATTAATCTAACATCTCCTATGGCAAAGTCCAAAACCCCCAAATTCTTTTGTGAAGGGGACCGAATTCCTAAGATGCAGGTTGAAAGGACTTGCTTTATGGGGGGACCCACCATCTACCCTACCTATACTATACAAGAAAATTTTGCATGCCTTGAAGATATGATAGCAAGGAGGGCTCACCTTTTGGAAAAGAGGGTGATGGGATTTCTGGGGCCCACTAACAAATTTCTCATCCTCCCAAGGTAATTTTGCATGGAGGAAGGGGGAGTTGACTTGGGTTTATGACATGTCAGAAGCCTTTACATGATGCATGAAAAGTGGCACAGATTTTAGGGGAGTCCAAAAACATTTTAGCAGCCCCAAAATCCTTTTAATCATTTTCAATCTTTGCAACAGTGGTGCCCAACAAGGAGGTAAGGAAGGTAAGGTGGGTGGTGAGAGTGGGGCCCATGGGAAAAGGTAAAGACAAGGTGAGTTTAGATTAGTATTTAGGATTAAATTACATGTTTATATTACTGAGATTAGATTTCAAATTTAATTAGAGGGAAGCACATTTGGGAAAGGAATATTCTCTATGGTAAGGATAATATTTCCTTTCCCATACAAATTTTAGAGAGCATTTTGCTCAAAATCTGGAAAGTGCTATGGGCCTTGTTTGATATAAGCACTTCCATTTGATTTGCTTGGTTCATTTTTTTTTTTTGCAATAGACCATTGTATGCATTGAGTTGATTTATATAAGCAAAATACTAAGAGTACTAATATTACTAATTGATTTTTATAATATCCTACTAACTATCTCATAATTATCGGGAGACTAATCAGGTTGCTGATTGTCTGGCCAATATTGGAGCCAAAAGTGCCGAAATTCAAAAATGGAAAGGCATACCTATGTGTAATGATGTGGTCAAATCAATTATCAATTATGATAAAATTAGGCAAAAAGGAGTCATTAAAAGGGTTTTTAATGATACTAATTAATTCATCTCAGATTGGGGGGATTTGGAATGATGACCAAAATGAGATGAAGTACATATCCAAGATTGGGTTTTTTACCCTAATCATGAAAGCACAAACTTTAATGCATGCGGCTATTATTATTTGTATCTGCGGCTAGGTCGAGCATGTGAAGAGGATTGTGACTCAGATTAAAAGCTCACACCTGATCAAGACTAATCAAAATAGCAACATTTCCCAGCCTGTGAAAAAAGAGCAGGTGAAGATTGTTGTCATGGGTGGTGATCTCAGAAGGGAAGAGCCAACGGAATGTAAGTGGGAGAATGAAAAGGAAGTGTGGAGAATTTTGAAGAAAGGTCATGTTCACCGCTTTCTTAAGAGAATTCATAGTTTTGATTCAGAGGTTTCCAAAGCCTTCGCTGATGGCTGGGATAAGGGCACGGTTAATATTGTGGGCAAGTCTTTTAGCCTCAGTCTCGAGGTCCTGTCTGTTATCACTGGTCTCCTGCTGGATGGTCTGAAGTACTCTAAAGAGGTGAAAGTGGGAACCAGAGCTTACAAGAAATTTCCTATCATTGATGAGGAGAGGGCTCTTTTGGTGAAAGGTAAGAAAGACTATGTTGACATGGAGAATATTGATAAAATTTGGGGTTCTGTAATTAAAGTTATTATGGAATACTTTACTCTTGAGGGTAGATTCTCTAGGGTCTATAACTATCATTTTGCCCTAGTTAATCATTTTAGACATGAGATACACATTTCTTTCCCCTACTTTCTCCTCTGGTCACTTAACCAAAGTATCACTGTCTACAGAGTGAAGAATGCCCCTATCCTCCATGTCGGGCTTATACTCCTTATAGATGATTATGCCAGAGATCATATTCCCGACCCTATCCCTGCCCAGATTAAAAAGAGGAAGTCTATGGGGACTCTGTCTAAGACTCCTAAATCTAAGAAAGCCTCTCTTCCCTCTGAGTTATCTCCTTCTAAGCCTCTGGTTGAGCCAAAGAATGATGAGCACCTTAGTATTGCCTCTGGGTCTGAAAAGAATGTCCTGGACACCCCTGCTAGTCCTACCCCCTAGGAGTCTGATGGTGAGAAGCATATCCCTTAGGAAATAGAAATTGAAGATGTCCAGAATCATCAGAAGGATCCTAATGCTGAGAATAACCCCACTACCCAGACCCCTATGGTTAAGGATTCGAAGGATTCTAAAATTAAAAATGCCAAGGAAAACCCTGAGGAAAGTCATGATAACCTTAAAATAGGGGAAAAATTTAACTCTATTCTGGAGAATGTAAATATTGAAGGAAATGAGAATAAAGAGAGTGAGATTGAGAAGATTGTCAACAAAAATAAAGAAACTATTATTAATCTTATGGATAGTAATGTTGAAAATTTGGGGGACAATAGTTTTAAGGTTCTGGAAGAGGAAAACTTGGAGTCCCATGAGTCTCCTAGCTCTGAAAAGGAGAATATGGAAGAAGATAGTGACAGAATCCATCGGGGTAGAAAACCTCAGTCTCTTAAAAGAGATATCAGAAGGATGGACTCATAGGTCAGAAGGACCATTATTATGTCTCCCCTTGAGATTGCAAAAAATAAATCTATCTATAGCTACAACTTGGATAAATGGGTGCAGAGTGACCTGGTTAAACTTAAGAATAGATGCATCAAGCTGGAAAATAAGAGTTCTATGATTGAGGAAACAATGACTATTCTCAGAAATGACTTCTCTCAAAATGTCAATGTCCCTGCACATGATTACGGATCTGAAATTGATGAAAAAATTAATAAAACTATTGAGTTAGCCATGATACCTATCCAGAAGAAAATAAGCGGGAATGAGGAGATGCTAAAACATCTGCTTGCACTGGTGAACACAGGTATGAGGGCTACTATGGAGAATTTGATGTCTCTGAGAAACTGGCTGGAAGGAAATAAAGACACCACTAAACATTCTGATCCCCCCTAGCAGATGGGACCTGGCACTCGCACTAGGTCCAAGAAGTAGAAGGTTGTGGATCCAGATGTCCAAAAGCTGAGAGACAATGTGACAACTATGAAGACTCAGTTGGAGGGTTTTGAGAGTTTCTTAAAGACTCTATCTTGATCTCTGTGCTGGCGGTTCTTCTCTCTGTTTTCCTTCCAGCGTTTTCTTTTGTTTTTTGGCTTTTGTCTCTGCCTATTTTTAAATCTGGGATCTGTCCCTTTGTAGCTTGCTTCCTTCCTTGGGGCATCCTGTTGTTCTCTGGGCTTTAATGTCTTTCTCTTCTCAGCTTTGTTAAAGGGTTTTGGGGTCCCTTCAAAACCTATTTTTACCGTAATCAAAAACTAGTTTGATTGTTATTGATTTCAATGTTATTTCTCCTTCTCAAGAGTTGAGATTGAAATGTAGATTTCTAATGAAGAAATTTGAATCTATTGAGGTTTCAAGATGCAAAATTCCTTAAGATTGTATGCAATGAAACTATAATATTATTCTTCTCTTTCAAAATTGGGTATCCTTCTATACATGGATGATTAACTTCTTTTCTTTTAGGAATTAAAATGCAATATTCATGAACTAAAGATTCTATCTTTTACATCATGGTAATCTTACAATCTATATTTCAACATCTTCAAGATGATAAATTTATACAATACTTGGATGGTACACAACATATTTTTTTTTTAATAAATCATTACATAAAGAAGGAGATCTCTCCACATCTAGCTTAAAAGATTCAAACATGAACCTTACAACAATAAAAAAGAATGGGTTTCAATACAATGAGTGACTATGCATCATTGAAGTTGCTTTCACACAACTACTCCCAAATAGGGATTTCTTTCAAGCTTCTTTCACCATCTTCATGACTTCAAAAATCTACAAATTTCATGAGGGAAAACCATGAGAAGCTCACCTCCCAGCCAAGGCCTCAAAGAGGCCACCCCCGAGCTTGGAGAACCAAGGCTAAACAACATTTCACATCCAAATTCTCACATCTCCTATGCATAAAACAACAATAAACTCCCAACCAAGGTCTCACAAATGAGTTTTACAAACCCATTGAAGTAGGGTGAAGGTGGGCTTTTCCAAGGAAGAGACTGTCATTTGTATTTTCTTTTCAAATTTTTCAATAATAGTTTTTCCATGCCTTTCCAAGGCTTCATTGACATTCCTTCCATATACACATTTGGTCATTTCTAGACCAAAACAATATTTGCAACATGGCTTCATGGAGCCCATACCCCATGAAATCATCCCTCTTCTCCAAGAGAAAAGACTCTCACTACAATGGAGAGCCCAACTAACCCCTTCACCCAAAGCCACTTCTTCCCTTCTCAAAGGGTGAGTAATGCCTTAACTCCCATAAACAAAACTCCCAATCCAAAAGAACAAGAATTGATATAAAAATATAATGTATTCCAAACCCAACACATGACAACAAAATTTACATACAACAACACTATACAAGATTTTATGCATGAACACCATACAAGATTTCATATTCATAAAATAATAACATCCAATTCTACTTGCAACAACAAGCACTTCATGGCAGAGAAAACCAACCTTACAAATGTGTGATGGAAAAATGAAACATGAGAAGAGCCCCAAATCTCTATCCTTCCTCTTTCTAAACCCTAATTGTCTCTAAAATTAAAGAGTGGGTGAACACCCACTAAGTCTCCCAAAACCATCTAAAAAGACTCCCAAAAGTGTACTCATGACCTAGCAATTAATGAGATATGACATCTAGTCTTTTGTCTCCCCTCTTAATTGTGAGTTTAGTAAGGAGTGTGGGACAAGTTAGATGCATGTGGCCATCTCTATTTTTGCCACTTTTGAAAAGTAGGCATTTTGGAGAGTCATAATGGTGACCTAGGTTCCTCCCAGTGATTTTTTTAGTGGCTAATATTCGCCAATTGGCTAATTTTTGAAATTTGAAAATCCAAATTTGGCTAATAATTCAATATTTAAGGCGATCTAAATCGCCAAACTTTTACAAAATTTTATTTTAGAAATATTTAAATCACCAAATAATTTATTTTATTAAAAAATTAAACTCAAATATTCGCCTTATATTTGATAGATGGTTAGATTCAATTCGCCTAAATTTTATCAGCTATTATAGAAATATAAGTTAATTCACCAATAATATATCGTAACTATTAGTTATAGTAGGGTTGTGTCACCAATATTAGTTGTCATTATTGATTTAAAATATAATCTAGTGATCTTCATGTTATATCCCATGAGGCTAAAATGTTACTATCTTATTTGTAACTCTTATCGGGGCTAAGATTTCCTTTGGATTGTTGATAAATCAATGACACTGAAGAAATTTTGGGTCCTATTATAATAATAAAAATAATGATACATTTATCTCACACAATAATATGAGGATTATTTGATTATATTTTAAATAAATGGTATCAACTAGATATTATAGAGGTTCCTTAAACCCATCAAATATTTTCATAGTTAGCCTAATAGTTTTCTATAAGAACTCTTTTTTCTTTAAATATAATTATTTTTCATGGTCGTTAATGAAATTTTGGTTATTGCCTAAGATTCGCCAATATTTCTACAAAAAAATTGTGATTAAAAAATATTCTCCAATACAAATAATTTGTTTTCCCAAAAAATTGAGAGATTTTCAAATAGGAATTAATTTTTTTAAAAATAAAATGAAAGATTCGCCGGGATTTTATATATTTTTCTAGAGGGGGGTTTCTTAAAGTTATCCCTGGTTCCTCCCATAGGTAAAAACTATCCCTAACCCAAGGTAATCCATAAGGGTTAACTAATTTTGGCCAAAATACACTCTAGGGTTACTTTTAACCCTTCCAAGGTACCCCTAAAGTTTAAATCCGAGTTTCAACATGATGTGCTCCCTACAAGAAATCTCTATGCAAGTGAGATTAATATAATATCATATAAGGTTAGGTGATTCTTGTCCAAGCCCTAATTGACATGCAACCTTCCACATGGATAACACAAGTGTCAAGTGACACCAACAAAATATACATCACATTCACAATGACATGTCCAAACAACAACATAAATTTAAACTATTAACACACATTCAGATTATGTTTACAACAACGATCACATTACAATAAGGTTTCAACCCCTTATTGTATTAAACCTTGGCTTACTCAATTCACATGTGTTTAGCCTTGATTCTCCAAATAATTCCATAGTTCCCTTTTTTCTGCACACTAAACTTCGAGCATCAGTAGTCCAAGATGATATAATCAGATGTAATATACATTTTCAATTCATAATTAGCAACATTAATCAATAAGTAGAATCCCTAATTGAAATTTTCATACAGAAATATTTAAAACACAAAATTTTGTTAATCATCATGACATAACATCCATGAAATAGTTAAATCTAATCATGATTTGGTCTTCTCATCAATTCACTCATCTAAAGATATATAATCAAAATCAACCACCGGTTTTAGGTCTAATCCACAACAAAACGTAATCCACACAATATAATCATCATCATAACATAATATCACGAGTCTCTGTCATGATAATCAAAAAGTGTATCAATGTATCAAAACATAAGGTATCAAAGTGTGATCAAGCAGTAAGGCTATGATGGGTCGGGGTGAGGCATCACATCCTCCCCCACTAGGCATGAACTTCCTCCTGGAGATTTGGGTAATGAGATCTTATCTACGTTGCATCCTCCCATGAAGTCGTGACCTCATCATAATAATCCCACTGGACCCTAACCTGGTCCAACTCTCACCCTCAGAGTGCAAGGGTCTGTCAGGCTATTATATGAATGGGCTCTAGTGCTAGCTATCTGTTTGACTCCACCTGTGGCCTCTATGGTCATGGTATGGTGCTCGGTCTGGTGGTTATCAATCACTGCAAAAACTCTATGGGATCTACCCATATCTCCAACTATAGGCTCTGAGGTAGCCCCTCTCTGACCACTGGATGACTGTCCCTATGGGCATTCTCTCACCAAATGACCAATACCACCACAAGTGTAACATGGCCCTTGGGTCTAAATCTTCAGTCCCCATTTCCTAGGTTACTGTGGCCCTCTGGTCCTACTATAATCATTGTATCCACCCCCAGAGGACTACTGAGTCCTAACTGGCTATGTTTGAGGGGTATGTGTCCTATGACCCTATCTAGGGTCCTGAGACTACCACTCTTTTGGCTTGGAGCCTTGATAACCCTGTGAATGCCTCTGTTTGGAATTCTACTAGGATCTCTACTGCTGAGACTATTGGGATGAGGGGTTTCAGTGTTGGGACTGATCCTGAGACTCCTGTCTAGTACAAATATCCTCAGCTACAAGTGTCATCTCAATTGCCCCTCTAAACATGGTAGGGAATGCTAGGCGTACTGTGCTCTGAAGAGACATATTAATTCCCTTAATGAAATGGTGAATACGGAGTTTCTCATCCTTCATGTAATCAACATATGGAAGGAGATCGAGAAACTGACTCTCATACTGGTTCACTGTGAGGCCTCTCTGCTAGAGATCATGGAACTCCTCTATCTGTCTTTGTCTGAAATTCTAAGAGAGATATCTCTCACATAAATGGGCCATAAAGGTCTCCCAGGTGAGTGTGTTAATACTCACTCCATCTATGGACACCTCCTGCTCCCACAAAGTGGAAGCGTTCTCCCGTAGGAGATAGATTGCAAGTCTTACCTTTAGATTAAACCCATAAGGGTGCAATCCAAAACATCATTGTAAACTCTGTAACCAGGACTCTGCTACTTACTCATCAGTGGAACCCAAAAACAAGGGTGGTTGGAGTCGTAATAACTCTCGTATTTCATCTCCACCATCTCTAGGGGGTCTCTCCCTGGCATGTATCTCATGCTCACATGGTATTAAAATCTGATGACTTGACTCACCCTCCTTCTCATTATGACCCTCAACAGACCTGGGTGGGGGACTCCTACTCCTCTCTCTACTAACTGTTCTATCATTCTTTGAAATATGTGCTTCCCGTTTAGGAATTTGCTGCTGAACTATGGGTGGTAGTCTCTGCTGAATCACCCTAATAAGATTTTAGAGAACATCCATAAAACCCTAGTTAGGGTTCGGAGATGGAGGAGGTGGTGGAGGTGGTGGTGGTGGTTGATCCTCCTTTCCTGCCCCCGTACGGGGAGCCCTACAACCTTTGCCTCGTCGGTTAGCTATGGTTACCCAAGGAATCCTATAGAATGATTTAAGTTTTGATAAGTTGAAATGTAATGGGTTAGGCTCCTAGTGTCGAAACCTGGCTCAGATACAAAAATGTCATGCCCAAAACTAGGGCAAAACACACACACTAATTTTTTTTAAAACACACAAGTACGTGCAACTAAAAATTTTTGAGTTGGAAAGGTGATAGCACGGAAGGGTTAACCTTTGAGTTACAAGATATATACGTAGACTGAATTGGGGTCATGACATGAATAGATGCAAAATTTGGGGCATCAACTAGTTCCACTGGTTATACAAAAGCTTAACTCTGGTTAGTCTAACTCTAATTCCATGTTTTAACTACGCTTAGCATCAAGATGATAGTTAGTTGATAAGAACCTATGTTGAATTAGGTTAACCTAATGTTTACTTAACTCTTAATCTATATTACAACTAAATCCATTTAAATCTAGTTCCAGTTTCCTTTCAATGTTAACTACTAGCTTAAAACCTAATCAAATTATTATTCTACTCCTTTAATAACATACACAAAACATTTATCAAAATACATGCTTAAAATTGAATAATCAATTTCACTATACCAACAACTACTAATAGGATCTAATATCTGAAAACAAATCTGATTTCCAAACCTACCAATACCATTTCTCATAAAATTATTTCCCTTTTGTGAAAACACATCAAATCCTAACTCATCAATCTCCTAACAAACAGCTTTAAATTAATTGTTAATAAGGCAATTAAAGTAATCTCTAATACATAATTTAAATTAACTTCTTACTGAAATCGAACATAAACCCTAATCCCCTTGAACACAATAGAACATATTCCCTTTTTGTAATAATAAAACTTATATTACCATTACCTATACATTCGAATAAATTGATTAATTCCGCTTCTCTAGTAGGCTAATCACACTATTCAGACCAAATTCCTTATTAAAATAATACACAAATCCCACAACTGAAAAATAACCTAAACACTAATGTTATGAATCCATATAAAATGATTAATTATTATATTAATAAATGGATCCAAGACAAATTAAATTAGATCATGTTGCTAAGTCTATTCATCTTTTATAACACTAAAGTTATTAAGCTAACAATTAAAGCTATATCGTTGATTTAATTTATATATGCCTAAAAATATTACACCATTAAGGATAAAAATAAAAAAGAATTAGATCTTATTAACTAACTTAACTATCTACTAACTACTTGTTAATCTAACCTAACTATCTAATAATCCTAACTATCCACTAACTAGAGCTACAACATTAAATCAATCTATATATGAATAACATGCTACCCAAATTTTAGAATTAAAAAACAATAAAGAATAGACCTAATTAAAAACTTTAAACTATCAACTAAATGCCCCTAACTCTAATCTAAATACCTACTAATTCATTAATCTAACATCTCCTATGGCAAAGTCCAAAAACCCCAAATGCTTTTGTGAAGGGGACCGAATTCCTAAGATGCAGGTTGAAAGGACTTGCTTTATGGGGTGGACCCACCATCTACCCTACCTATCCTATGCAAGAAAATTTTGCATTCCTTGAAGACATGATAGCAAGGAGGACTCACCTTTTGCAAAGGAGGGTGATGGGATTGCTGGGGCCCACTAACAAATTTATCATCCTCCCAAGGTAATTTCGCATGGAGGAAGGGGAAGTTGACTTGGGTTTATGACATGTAAGAAGCCTTTACATGATGCA
>MU214470.1:14929-30007 GCA_018584345.1 Thuja plicata | reverse complement strand
AAATGGAGTATAATCAATCCCATACTGCAAATCAGATCCACTGGGAAACTGCAATACAGTCTGAAGAACTACTGTGAGAGTTGGAGGATGAATGTGGAGCTCAATAACATCAGAGATTTTGAAAGCGAAAGTCATGTTCAAATGAAATGCATTTCTTGTTTTTATACCCTCGCCCACCCGCTTGCCCACTCCCGTCCGCACCCAAAATGAAAGCGGAAGTCGTGTTCAAATGAAATGCATTTCTTTTTTTTTCCACTTTTATGCCCCGTGTTGGTCGAAATTTTGACCAACACATAGTTGGTCAAAATTTTGACCAACACAGGGCATAAACGGGAAGATGCATTTTCTTTTTCCCTTCTATGCCTGTTTTGGTCAAAATTTCGACCAACACGGGATGTGTTGGTCAAAATTTTGACCAACACGGGCATAGAAGGAAAAAAAAAAGAAAATTTTAAAACCATTTTGCACTTTGGTCGAAATTTGGGTTCAAATCTACTAGTGCACGCTTTTCGATGTGAAATCCTTCCTTCTGAAAAGTGTAACCCACTATTGTGGGATCACCCACTAGTGACTTAGCTTTTGTGCGTTAACCGATGATTCTCGATAAGTATAGACAACTTAGCTTTGTATGTACACCAATGCATTTCGGTATGTATCGACCAATGAGATTATTTTCACAGAATCATAACAAGTAATACCATAGTGCATCTTTAATCATGCTAGTTTGGCATTTCATCAATGTATAATGGAACTGATGCAAAATATAACTTGGTATAATGTAGTTCTATACTTACTTGTTCTTCCTATTTGGGGATGGTGATGTCACCATATCCATTGGATAAGGTGTCACCAATTTCATTTCTTGATTTAGCTTCATCAGTGTTTGTAGCTTTCCTCTACATTTTGTTTCTCATCTTCCTGATGTCTTCAATGGTGTTTCCATTGGCAAAGGTGCTTGTCTCTATCATTTGGTCTCTGCAGTCTTTCTTTAGATGGCCAACTTTATGACAGTGTAGACATGCCATTTCGGGGTTAGTCCATCTCCTAGACTTTCTTGTCCATTGTCTCATACACTTTGCAGCTATTTGTCCAAATCTTCCACATGATGTACAGTTTTCCCATGTATTATAATCCCAAACATATTGGTTACCGACTATTTTTGGTTGATAAGAATTTTATTGATCTTTTGGCTTCCATGCTTGCTTTTTCTTCTTCCTGCATTCAAGAGATGTGTGCCCATGCATTTTGCAAGTAGGACAGTATTTGTCCATGTAGGTTTCCTTCTTTGGTTGTTTTACCTCATATTTACATTCATATGATTTATGTCCTTTCTTGTTACATTTATAAAAAATTCCTATGAATGAAGGTATGGATTTAGGAATACCTTTCATTTTGCTCCTGCATACATTTCATGTGTGGCCTGACCTCCCACAGTGATTGCATGTCAGCTTTATTTGTCTTGGATTTGTATAGACATTCTTTGGATTAGCTTGGTTTGGTGATTCTTCATTTTCGATATATCCTAGTCTAGTATTATTGTTGACTCTTCTTTGTCCTTCTAGAAAATCATCCATCCTTTTGTTGCTTTCTTCAGCTCTCTTGATTATGTAATTATGTTGTTGATGAATTCTCTCTTCATGTTTCATATTTTCATTTTCTTCTCTTAGCTCACCGATAGCTTCTATTCTTTCAATGAGTTATGTATTCATTCTGTTTGCCTCTTAACTCATACGAATAATCTGATTTGTGATCTCATGATGATGTTCTGTAAGTCTTTATATTTCTGACTCTTTCTCTTGTACCTTTTCAATAATCTTCCTTATGTCATCAATATCTAGTGTTCTTTCTTGCTCATCTTGTCTAGCATTGTTCATGACATCAATCATTCTTACCATTTGTGTCTCTTGACCAATTTGCAGAGATTTCACTTGTCCAACCAGATGTTGATTGATTTCATTCAGACTTGTGATGCTTTCTTCTAATGTGTCTAATGCTTTTCTAGTTGTAGATCTTGAAGACTCAAACAGCTCTGGTATCTCTTCTTCATGGTAGTCTGTTTCATTACAGCGAGATGCCATAATCTTTCTTTCATCTAGCAACTGTCTCATCTTGATTCTAGCTTCTTTATACTACTCATAGAAGATCTAAATTTCTAGCTTCTGATTCTCAATACTCTTGTCAAGCCTATACTTCTCCATTGTATGATTTTTTCTCTCAAGTCTTTAAAATTTTCAAATAAGAGATCTAGCTCTGATACCACTTGTTGGAAATAATGGGAAGTATGTACTAAGAGGGGAGGGGTGAATTGGTACCTCTAAAACTTTTATTTAATTAACCTTTAACCTTATGTAATCAAATCTTTGCTTTACCGATCATATTTATTGTTCTTTCTTTATGCATGTGTTATCAATTCATAATCTTACTTACATGTAGACATTAATATAAACATTCATGAAAGAAATAACACATAACACAAGATATGGTAACGCAGAAAACCCCTGTTAGAAGGTAAAAAATGCAGTGGGGATGGCACCCACAAAAAATTCACTATCTGCAGATTGGAAGGGATCGGTTAAGGCTCACAATTTGACCACATCTAATGATCTACCATGTTAGGAGTATTATGTTGAGACTCGTTAAGGTCTACTCTGTTAAGAGCTTTAGCAACATTGTTTAGTGTGCACCATGTTAAGAGATTTACAATAGGATTGTTAAATCCACCTTTCTTGAAAGGATTTCTTCTATTTGCTACACTTGTTAGAATGTAGACAAAAATACTCATTGACCTGAGTGTATGCAATCTACAATTTATGGTTACAAATCCATTAAAGTTTACATATACAATGTTGAACGCATTATATTTTTCCATTAGTATACTTAGAGAAAAATATGATCTGTACCATCAGTTTACTCTACACTGACAGACATGGCACAACACTATCCGACGCCAAGGTTACCCGACAAACACTGTTAAGTGTTATCTAATGACAAAAAGGTAAAATAAACCCGACGAGTAACAACAATGCTACCCGACAGAACACCAAAGAGAGGAACCCGACAGATACAGGGAACCTGACAAACAGTTCAGTCAAGAAATGCTGACAAACTTCAAGTTCAAACCGACGACCAAGAACCGACAATCAGTTACATCTCACAAAAAGTGGATCTAACTTTCCACATCAAATAAATGACTGAAGTTGTATTTATAGCTTATTGATTTGCTTTTAAATCCATTATGTGCAGAGGACTAAATGTATTTACTATTGTTTTAATTAGTTTTACTGTTTTAAAACATGCAAACTAAAGACCAAGGTCAAGTTGTAAGCCTTGGATCTAAGAGTTAACATTGTAATGCGTGAATTCCAAGATAGGTCAAATACTTGTATAAATAGGTGTTCAATCCATTAAGAATAGTTGTTGATCAATGGAGATAGTAGCCATGGAGAGCAACTAGAGACCAGATAGAAAATTCATGCAGAAGGACACAAACAGAATCAAATCAATTTTCAAGAACAGAATAGAGGCTACCGACAAGCAGAGAAAAGGTATTCATCAATCACTTAAGGTGATATTATTATTGTAAGAGCTTTAATGGATCTGTAAATCAGAAATAGTAGATTGCATACAGTCAGGTCAACATTTGTACTCATTCTAACAAGTGTAGTACACTAATGAAATCCTTTCAAGAAAGGTGGGCTTAACCGTCCTATTGTAAAATCTCATAACTGAGTGCACACTTAAATCAGTGTTGCTAAAGTTCTTAACATAATAGATCTTAATAGGTCTCCACCTTAATACTCCTAACAGGGTAGCTCATCAGAAGTGATCAAATTGTAAGCCTTAACTGGCTCCCTTCCATTCTGCAAATAGTGAAGTTTTGTGGGTGCCATCCCCACCACAGTTTTTACTTCCTAACAGGAGTTTTCTACGATACCATATCTTGTGTTATGTGTTTATCATTTTCATGAATGTTTCTATGACTGTTGAAAAATATTAAAGATTGTGAACAAACAATACATGCATAAGAAATAATAACAGTAATCGTTGGTAATACAGAATTGAAAGATTACTAATGATGAATTGTGAAAGGTGTTAAAAGTTTTAGAGGTACTGATTCACCCCTCCCCTCTCAGTACTACTTCCCATTAATTCCAACAATTGGTATCAGAGATTAGTCTCTTCTTGGAAAGCTTAAAGGCTTAAGAGTAATGATCATACAATGGAGAAGTACAAACTTGATAAGAATATTGAGAACAAAAACCTTGAGATACAGATGTTTTATGAACAATATAAATAAGTTAGTATCAAGATGAGAGAGTTGTTGGATGAGAGAAAAGGTATGGCTACCCAGAATAATGAAAAAGACTATCAAGAAGAAGAGATTCTAGATTATTTGAATCTTCAAAATCAAATGCAAGTGATACATTAGATACATCAGAAGAGAACATCACAAATCTAAAGGAGATCAATCAACATCTGACAGAGCAAATAAAGATGTTGCAAATCGGTCAAGAGAGCCAGATGGTAAGAATGATTGATGTGATGAGTTCTACTAGACAAGCTGAAATAGAAAGGACACTTGCTATTGATGACAGAAGGAATATTACAAAGAAACTACAAGAAAAGGAAATGGAAATTCAAAGAAATGCTGAGTATCACCATGATCTCACAAATTAGATTATCCTTATGAGTCAAGAAGTAAACAGAATAAATGTGGAACACATTGAAAGAATACAGATTATCAGTGAAATAAGAGAAGAAAATGAAAAGCTAAAACATGAGGTTAGAATTCAATAACAACATAATGAGATTATCAGAAAGGCTAAAGAAAGAAATAAAAGAATGGATGACTTCTTTGAAGGAAAATGAAGAGTCAACAACAACAACGGTATGGGATTTACCGAAAATAGAGAACTGTCAAATCAAGCAAGCTCAAAAATTGTCTATGAAAATCCAAGACCAAGAAAAATGACATGCAAGCACTATGGAAAGCAAGGGCACACATCAAATGTATGCAGAGGTAAAATGAAAGGTACTCCTAAATCTACACCTACATCTTCATTCATAGGATTCTGTTATAAATGTAACAAGAAAGGACATAAGGCTCATGAATGCAAGAGAAAGATAGAAAATCTAAAGAAGGAAACCTACATGGACAAATACTCTTCTACATGCAAGATGAATGGGCACACATCAGAAGAATGTTGGAAAAAGAAAAAGTAAGCATGGAAGCCAAAAGGTAAAGAAGTTCCTTATCAACCAAAGAGAATCAGTAATCAATATGTATGGGATTACAACACTTGGACAAACTGTACAACATGTGGTAGATATGGTCACATTGCTACAAATTGCATGAGAGCATTGACCAAAAGGTCTAGAGGCTGGTCAAACCCCGGAATGGCATGCTTACACTATCATAAAGTTGGTCATCTCAAGAAAGATTGCAAGGATCGATTGACAGAAACAAGCACATATCCCAATGGAAACACCATTGAATATATCTGGAGGGAAAGAGACAAAATGTGGATAAAATCTTCAAGCAATGATGAAGCTGGACCAAGCAATGCAAACGGTGACACCCCATCCAATGGATCCGGTGACACCACCAACCCCACTTGAGCTGAATAAGTAAGTATGGAACTTCACTATACCAAGTTATATTTTGCATCAGTTCCATTATACAAATTGATAGATAGTCAAAATCTGCATAAACCAAAGATGCATATTAATTTACTTGTTACAAATCTAAGAATGCAACACCATCGGTAAACACTTACCAAAAATCATCGGTGAACATAATAATGAGTTGTTTACACTTACTGGAAATTGTCGGTCAAATAGTAAAAATGTTAAATTACCAATGTAACGCAACGCCTGTCAGTAAGAAAGCAAAGTTTAGAAGTTATCATGACAGAATACCAATATCCGTCGGTAAAAGAGAAATGGTTAACAAATGCCCAAAGCATCATGTCTTCATCGATGATGATTTGAAATGTCCTCCCAACAAAACCCATCTTCATGTCCCGATGAGTCATTGAGCATTTAATGCAAAGACTTAGGGAAAAAATTCTATAAATAGTCGACGGGACAACTTCATTTTTCACCCGCGATTTGAAGAGAAAGTAGAGAAAAAACCAAGTGATTAAAGAGAAGAAAGCATAAGCATCCCCAGATCGATTCAACACACAAAAAATAGATCTTTCATCACTATTGTGAATTGAAGTAAGCACCAAAGGCACCAAAAGATCTCTGCCATTGTTTTATCAAGAAAGCCCTAATTTCGAGAATACCCTAAAAACTTGAAATACAATGGCAACCACCTCAAGAACCGCTAAGATGAAGAATGATAAGAGGAATATGGTGAAACTGATCAAGAACAGTACATGTGTAGAATTGAAGTATAAAATCTACCCAGAAATTGCATCGAAACCCGATGAAACCGACGCGTTTTCAAAAATTCCACCTAGGGTTTTGCTCATAGAAGACGTTAGGTCTTATATTCACTGCAAGATGGAAGAGATAGGTGATCTTGAAATGGATGAAGCTTTTAAGAAGCTGTGTGATGCCAAAGGAAACCTAAAGGAAGAGCATAAATACTTGGAGGTCAAAGGGTTAACTAATGCCCTACATTTCCTAAGGGAATTCAAAATAGAATGGATAAGGTTAGTGTTGAGCAGAATACATGACAAGAAGCTATGGTAGGACCAACCCAAGCAAATAACCAAGGACATTCTTCACACTGTCACTGGTTATCCGATAACTGACAAGCCTAGGGCACACAAGCATCCATCCATGAAAGAAGTTGAAAAACTCACTAATGCAGAAGGAGACAATAGAGGTCTCAAAGTGAACACAATCACCAACGAAGAGCTAAAATTTGGTGCATGTATTATTGTGTATAAAATCTTTTAGGCTAGCAGAATGAAAAATATTTCTGCAACAGCAGTAAGCACAGCTTACAAGATGGTAACAAAAGGAATTCAGATGGATCTGTGTGAGATCCTATTAAAACAACTTGATGAGAACATGATCAAAATTAGGTCTGCAAAGACCAACACATGTAAGTTTGGATCACTTATCATGAGTATCTTTTTCTATTTTCAAGAATACTTTCCTTCAGTAGGAAAAGTTGTATGGGACACTACCAAACCAGTAACCCAACATATTAGTGAATTGATTAAGTCACTAGGAGACAATTTTGAGTCTATTATGTCTGCATACTTCCTTGAGTTCAAGGAAAAGATGATGGAAAGAACTAGGATTCTTGAATAGCTAGTTGAAAAACATAAAGATGAGATATGTTTTATGGAAGACACAGATTACACCCATATCAAACCGGTTGTACCAAGAACAGCTTGGTTAGCACTATTAGACTATGAGATCAATATTGATCAAGCTACAAGTGCAATTGAGGCATTAATTAATGAGCCCATTGATAAGAAACAACCAAGGTTTGGAACATATGAAGAGGCCAAATATAAGATAAAACAAGGCCTAGAAGTCAAGAAGACTATAAACAAAAAGGATAAAATGGTTAAGAATCTCAAGAAGATTCTATCGGTTACAGAGGAAGAACAAGATCAACAAGAGGAAACCGATGAACAGGGCACCATTGGTGAAGAACAAGAAGAAAATAAATCAGATACAGAGGCGACTGAATCTGATACACCTCCATCTCCACCTCCTGCAAAGAAGAAAAGGACAAGGAGTCAAACTACTGCAACTAAGAAAGGTCAAGTAAGGACCTATATGAGAAAGCTACCAGCTAAAAGAACTAGACAACAAACTGTCAAAACCACACCACCAAAGAAGAGGAAAAGGTTGGTTAGGACAAAGGCTGACTTGGATGACACTAAAGATGATGAGCCTGATGTAGTGAAGAAGAACTTCAGAAAATCAAACACTTGATGAAGCTGCCAAATCCATTGCTACACATGGTACAATGACTGATAAGAAGATCAGACAATGTGATACACTAAACCCAGAGGATCAAAATAAAATACAAGAAGCAGTCATAAATTCAATGATCAAGAACAAGTATGCACCTACAGAATTTGTAAATCAAATACCTAACGAGCTAGGTAAAAGAGTATACCAACAATGGTCATATGCCCTGCAAACAGAAAGAGAAGCAAGAGAAAGGGTACTTGTGAGATTGATTCCTCTTGAATCCAAAGTTAAAGAAATAAAAGAAGTACTAAAGAAACACTCAAGTAAATTTGTAGCCAAAATAAGGGCATACAAAGTACTAGAGAACAAGTTTATAGAACTGGATTCAATGACAGAAACACCCAAAGTTAATGAAGAGACGTCTTCACATAACTGATAGGTGCCCACTGAGCAGAAGACACAAGAAGCATCTTCTACAAAACCTTCACCAAGTAATTCAGAGAGAACAAATGAACTAGCTATGGTAGTTCATACATCCGCATCCCCTCAAATCTCAAAGAAGAAGAAAGGAAAGAATAAGAATCCAGTAACTCTGGATGAAATCATTGAGATTCTAGTCTGTGATCCAAGAACATTGGATCCAACTGCATTGACAAAGTATGTTAAGCTCTGTGAAAGAAAAGCTATTCAAGACAAACTGAAGAGAGCAGCAAAATAGGCCAAGGTACTAGAAGTAGCAAGAGGAATACTTCAACAGATTGTACCTGACATAGATATTGATCAAAAAGCTCCAATGCTTGATCAATTGGTCATACTCATAGATGCAATAACATCTTAGAATTTTGATGCTGAGAAGGTTATGGAAGAGAGACTTGAACAAAATTATGAGTTCAAGCTAGCCGAGAAAATAAGCTAGGAAGTGGCACTGAAAAAGGTCTTGAGCTATCTGAATTGGTAAGTACAATTGATCCAATTATATCATAAGTTGTTACCTTAATAAAGAAATTGTGCACTTTAGATCATCTTACTCAGGAGTATATCGACAAGATAGAAAAAATAGATGTTGATCTTCAGTCCAGTGCACAAAGTCTCACCAACACGGAAGAAGCACTTAAATTGCACAATGAACAAATCATACATACTAGGAAACAGAGACAGGACATACAGTTTGCAGAGATGAAGTACAAAGATGAGGTAAATGAGTTCCAAGTTAATCTCTTACCGACACTTACACTCTTACAATGACATATGACACAAGCAAATACTCTAATTGCCACCTCAAAAATGTCTGTCCTGGACAACATTTATGATATGCACGCAAGCCTAGAGATGCAACACATGGCACTAGAACAGCTGAAAGAACAATGGGAGAAACTGCTTGAAGATATCAACACAACCCATTCTAACATATTTGACACATTGTAAGTTGCACATTTTTGTCACCATTTTGGCATATTATAAGTTGTACATTTTTGTGATCAGTATCAAAGAAAGGGGGAATTTGATATGTTCACTCACCTTAGTTAAAAGAAGGAAATCATATGTATAGTAAAAGAAAGGGGAAACAATGTCCATACATAGAATGAATAATATACATGTACATATACATATACTATACCGGTGCACACAGTTAGGGGGGGTCATATTATGACAAGGATATAAACATGGTGTATACATACTAAAACACTTTAGTATTATGCACATATCAGTTTTTGATACTAATGTCAAAGGGGGAGATTGAAGGCATTATATTTTTCCATTAGTATAATTAGAGAAAAACATGATCTGCACCATCGGTTTACTCTACACTGACAGACAGGGCACAACACTATCTGACACCAAGGTTACCCGAAAAACACTGTTAAGTATTATCTGATGACAAAAAGGTAAAAGAAACCCGATGAGTAACAACAGTGCTACCTGACAGAATAGAAAAGAGAGGAATCTGACAAATACAGGGAACCTGATGAATAGTTCAGTCAAGGAATGCCGACAAACTTCAAGTTCAAACCAACGACCAAGAACCGACAGTCAATTACATCTCGCAAAAAGTGGATCTGACTTTCCACGTCAGATAAATCACTGAAGTTGTATTTATAGCTTCTTGATTTGCTTTTAAATCCATTATGTGCAGAGGAATAAATGTATTTACTATTGTTTTAATTAGTTTTACTATTTTAAAACATGCAAACTAAAGATCAAGGTCAAGTTGTAAACCTTGGATCTAAGAGTTAACATTGTAATGTGTGAATTCCATGATAGGTCAAATACTTGTATAAATAGGTGCTCAATCCATTAAGAATAGTTGTTGATCAATGAAGATAGTAGCCACGGAGAGCAACTAGAGACCAGATAGAGAATTCATGCAGAAGGACACAAACAGAATCAAATTAGTTTTCAAGAACAGAATAGAGGCTACTGACAAGCAAAGAAAAGGTATTCATCAATCACTTAAGGTGATATTATTATTGTAAGAGGTTTAATGGATCTGTAAATCAGCAATAGTAGATTGCATACAGTCAGGTCAACATCTGTACTCATTCTAACAAGTGTAGTACACTAATGAAATCCTTTCAAGAAAGGTGGGCTTAACCATCCTATTGTAAAATCTCATAATTGAGTGCACACTTAAATCTGTGTTGCTAAAGCTCTTAACATAGTAGATCTTAATAGGTATCCACCTTAATACTCCTAACAGGGTAGATCATTAGAAGTGGTCAAATTGTAAGCCTTAACCGTCTCCCTTCCATTCTATAGATAGTGAAGTTTTGTGGGTGCCATCCCCACCGTAATTTTTACTTCCTAACATGAGTTTTCTGCGATACCATATCTTGTGTTATGTGTTTATCATTTTCATGAATGTTTCTATGACTGTTGAAAACTATTAAAGATTGTGAACAAACAATACATGCATAAGAAAAAATAACAGTAATGGTTGGTAATACAAAATTGAAAGATTACTAATGATGAATTGTGAAAGGTGTTAAAAATTTTAGAGGTACTGATTCACCCCTCCCCTCTCATTACTGCTTCCCATTAAATACAACATAATGTATCACCTAATGTGATTGATTAATACCTTTGTTTCTCGGTAGCCTTGATTTTTTGTTCTTGATAACCAAATTCATCTTTTGTTGTTCTGCTTCTTGAAACTCTCAGTTTGATCCATAGATGTGCTCCTTGGCTACAATCATCCTCTCATCCATATCAAATGAATGATTACACATCTATTTATACAATAGATTTGACCTTTTTAGTTTCACGTATTATAAACTTAACTCTATGATCAAAGGTTTACAACTTGACCTTGATCTCCTAGTTTGCATGTTTTTAATCAGTTAGACTGATAAAAACAATTACAATTATGTTTCTTGTTCCTCAAGAAATGACCTTAAAAACAAATCTAAACTCTAAATATAAAGCATAACTATTTTATCTAACGTGGAAGTCAGATCCATTTTTCTCGGGATATAACTGACTTTCGGTGTCTGATGCTTGGGTTGCTCTAAAATTAGTTTGTATGTCTTTTGGTGTTCCTTTGTTGAACTATCTATCGGGTTCCCTTTCTCTGTCAGGTTCCTTTGTATCTTCTCTTTTAGTTTATAGTGTAACCTGCTTGTCGGGTTCCTCTGTATCATCTTTGGGTTGCACTTTCGGTTTACACTGTAAAACTTGGGTCATCGGGTTTCTCTATACTTAGTACTTTCAGTCTGAACTAAAACCTGTCTTTTGATGTAGTGTAACCGACGGTTCAAACAACTATTTTCTCTTTGCATACTAATGGAAAAACTTATGTCATCATATCCTTATGGAAAATATGGTTGGTTACGATGAAATGATTTCTCGTCAATTTACAACGTCTTGGAATGACATAAGAGTCTTTGTGAATGATATTTCATTCGAAATTAATGAAGAGGTCATTGGGAAAGCCACTGGTCTCCCCACCATTAGTTGCAAATGGAAAAAAACAAGCAAAACTCCTACTAAGATGAATTTGGCCCATTTCTTCAGGAGCCCGAAAAAGAATCATGTTCCGAAGCATGGCAGCTACATCAAAGAAAACCTCCCAGAATTTTGGCCCATGATGTGTAAGCTTATTATCAAATACTTCACGCTGGAAGGATGGTGTGACATTTTCTGCTACTATCATTTGCCTTTCCTCAATCACCTTAGGCATAAGATTTGATTTTTATTTTGTTCTATTTACTGCACTCCGTGGAAAGTAATGTGGTTGATGTTGTGGAAGCTAAGACTTTGTGTAAAAAACATGTCATCCTGCACCAAGGGTTAATGTTGCGACTTTATAACTTCCATCGTGCTCTTTTCCTACCTCCTACCATTTATATTATTTGTGACTCCCCGCATCAGCCCTATCCTTCACTCACTGTCTCTCTAGATCAGGTCTCCTTCTTACTCCTTCTGGGTCGAAAGTAAAACGATGTGATAATACCCCAACTACGAGCCCTAACTCTTCTGTCATCCACCCTGTCCCAGATTCTTCGAAAGACAACAAGAGAGATCACACCCTGGAGGCCTTTGTCCATTTCCCTAACAAAAAACCCAAGAAGATTGTCCTCAATCTTGATGCTACTGAAGGTGTTGACACCCATTAGGGCCACACCCGCCGCTCTAATAGGCTGGCTAAATAAAAAGGGAAGAAAACCATCAATGACATGATGTAAAATGAGGAGGTCTCAAAGGATTCTGATAGAAAAAAGGGCACGAATAACATTCTAAACCTGACTACTAAGGGCACGGACAATAAAGTGAACATGACTACTGAGGATGCAGGGGAAACTAAGATGTGTAACATTGGCTTTGGTGGCGTGGTGGGTAAGTTGAAACACCAAATTGTTGCGTTAGAAAAAAACTGTGTCCCATCTGAAGGAGGATATGGAGGGAACCAACAAGCAACTTATGGATGTTAGTAAATTTGCACTAAAAGTCATGCACACCTCCACTACCACCCTCTGTCTGCTCCATGAAAATGAGTCTATTGGTCTGGTTGCAGAGGAAGATGATCCTCGTAAACTCTTCAAATTCCTGCAAGAAGAGTGAGCGAACATTCTACTGTCTAAGTGCTTGTGGAAAGGAAATTGACTTTGGTTATGGTTTTTCTCTATGGACATCTATGCTAGCCTGTTGGGCTATTTTTGTTTTCTTATGCTACAACCTTCATGCTAAGACTGTGATGGTGGTTTTTAGCCTTGCGTGGCATGATAAGAATAATTTCTCTTTTAATCCGTACTTTATTTTGAGCTCTGCTAATTCTGGGTTTCTGGATATGTGGTAGTGGTGCTCTATTTTCCGTTATTTTGGTTTTTGATAGGGGTAGGCTGTTGTTCTGCTCTAGATCTTATTAATATGTTGTTAATTCATACCTAGGGTGTTGTTTATTGTACCACGGGCCAACACCCTCTTGTTGCTCCTTCTATCAAAAACTAATTCATTAGAAGAGTTTATTGGAGTTAAATTTCTAATTTTTTGTTTGATTAAATTGTAGGGATAGCTATTAGTTTTTTAATAATTAAATTCTAATTTAATAGAACTCTTAATTCTCATATATAGTTAACTATTGATTTTTCATCCTATTTCAGTTTTATTATTTTTCACATGGATAAAATTCACTTTTGAAAATAGTTTTAGGTTTTTAAATTATTAGTTTATTTTAAATATATTTTTTAATAAAATTAGCATGCATTTGTAAAATTATTTAATGATTGAATTATTTTTAAAATGTATTATATTTTTTAAATAAGTTTATTATTTGACATTACAAATATGATTTTTTTAAAATAAAGAAATAAATATATGTATATGTAGTGTGTGTGTGTGTGATGTCAAATGGTTAACATTAACTAGGAAAATAACCCTACAATTTCTATTTACATGATGTCTAGAAACTCTTCAAAGACTATTGTTAAGGCTCTTCAATATAAATTGTGGGATTTTCTTTGGGTTGATGTTTTCTCTATTGAAAAAATCCTCCATTGCTTACGTGGGAGAAATCTCTTCTTCCAAACATGGTGTTGGCATTAGAAATTTGTAAGCACTTAATAAGTCCCTTAGCACAAAGCTAGTTTGGAGAATTTATTTTGCTCCAAATACTAAATGGTCTGGATTCAATGGAAACATAAATAATCTACAATCTGAAAATGGTTTGGAAAGACTTTAAAATTGGAATTTCATTAGTTCTTCTCGGATTGTCCTTCCACACTTGACTTGGGTAATCAATAATGGAGAGAATGCTATGTCTAGGAGGATTCTTAGAATGGTTATAAACTATTAAATACTTTGACATATCTGGGAAAGAATTGATTGGTTCTAAAACAAGTGTGGGGATCAAAAGTAAAGGATTACTAACCAATCAATTTTTCCTATTCATGTTGTTTGGAAATCTATAAATTCCTTTCCTTTCCCTAGTAATATGAATTTTTTTATATTCCAGAATTAAGTAACATGAAAATATATTTTTCTCGTAAGGAAGATGATATTGTTTGGTTAAATTCTAAGTTTGGTAATTATTTGGTGAAGGGTTATCTAAGCTTGGTAATTGAACACTAGTAAACAAGGTTTTGTTGGTCATTCCCTTGTTCGCCTAAATTGGGAAATTTTGCCTAGTTGGCATTTCATGATCCAATTTTGACTTCTATGAGATTGGACTGATTGGGAATTATTGTGGCATAATTCCCTTGTGTGCTTTGCAGATCTACCTTCCACCTATGAAGGTATTGATCATCTCCTTTTGAATTGTCGTATTAGCTCGTAATGTCGGTCTTTGTTAAAATTAAGCTTGGTTGGTCTGGTTTTCATCACCACACATTGTTTACAATGTTCCAAAGTTGGCATAATTTGTTAAAAATTTCACACATTCTTAATTATGGGCAGGAAGTCCATCTATCCTTATCTAGCAAATATGGCTTGAGAGAAATAACAAATGTCTAAAAAAAAGATGCTTTGCATGGAAACGATTAGTACAAAGATAGAATATAATAAATAGGCCACTTAAGTTCTCAATTTTAACTTTTTGTGTTTGACATTTATAATTTTATGCATTTTTAAATTATTATTATTATTAAAAATCAAATAGTTTTGCTTATCACTTTTACATAGTCAAAGAAATAAGACAAAGTCTAATAATAGTAAATAGTTCATCATTAAAATTCTAAAAAAAAAGATGCTTTGCAT
>MU214443.1:11152-26385 GCA_018584345.1 Thuja plicata | reverse complement strand
AGCTTAGATTATCATCTTGCAAGAAGATTTGAGACTAGTTCCTCATACTAGCTCTTGAATCTTTCTTTCTTGATCTCATAATCTTGCATTTGCATTGGGATCCATAGTACTTGTGTGTTTGAGAGAGAACACTCACATCTAATCTGAATAAGCAAATCAAAATGAGTAGAATAGGGTGCTTTGTTTACGCATTTTTAGCTTAATCTGGTGTTATTTGGTGTTTTTTGTTGTTTGCTTGATCTCTTGCATGCTTTCTTAATATGATTCATGTGCTAATATGCTAATGTTCACATGTTTGAGCTTTCTCCCAATAGGTTGAAGGATTCCATATACACATTTTGGCATGCTTGGTGGGACCCACGTCCCTAGAACTTCTCACTTCTTATCTAATTCTTCCAAATTTTGTCAAAAATGTGGATCAACCTCTCCGAGATACACATAGAGGTGTTTGCACAAATGTCAGTTCTTCCTGAATCATCATTCAGTGTCTCCGCAAACCAGCATCTTTGACCTACATCGAAGTCTTTGCCTGACATTAAAATTTTGAGACTTTACTGACTATATTTCTCATTTGTCAAGTTCATTTGTGTTTCCTACTGCTTTTTAGTATTTGGTCATTCTGGTATTTAGCAGAAGTTAGTTTTACAAGCAGTTATAATGACAAAATTTCATTAAAAGGAACACTTTTTCTTGATAAATCATTAAGAAATAACAATTTTTAAGGGGTTAATTTGTTTCAACATAGGTTTTTTGGACACATTTGGAAGCTAATTAAGAAGTGAACATAACTTGTGTCATTTTTTGCTATGTTTTTGTGTTTGCGGGTAAATCGGCATCTGCAGAAATGCTGGTTCATGAACCAGTGTCTGTGATAAAAGAATCAGCGTCTACGCTTTTTGAATCAGTGTCTACCTCTGGTATAATGATTTTCTACCTTTTTAGTGTTTTCTGGTTATTTCACTATCACTGTCATTTTTGAACCAGAATATAAAATCAATGTCTGCACCCTGAACCAGCGTCTACGCTCTGGAAGAATTTTATTTTGTGTTTTGCTAACAAATTTTTGAGTGGTTTTTGTGCTAACACTTGTCAAAGATTATCCTTCAAACTACTAACTAGCTGTTTGCAACACTGCTTGTCAAAGAGCAAAACTAAACAACTACTCGCGTTTGTCTTGCAGGTTGCCTTGATCCAAATCGACCAGACGATTGTGTTTGTAATCTTTTCTAGGCACTTAGACTTAATTAGGAAGATCATTTGTCTAATCCAAAGAGAGTGTTAGGGGATTATGCTCTCTTCCCATTTGGGAAGATCAAAAACCTAAACACACTTACTTTGTGTTAAATAAATAAATCTTTGGAAACAAACAAACTTGTCTTATGTGTTTGTGGAGAAAATGATGTTGGATAGGAGATTATGCTCTTTTCCCACTGTGGGAAAATCAAAAATCTAGACCCTTCTTATCACCAATCCCATTTACTTCCAAGTTAATCCTTTAGTTGGGCCTGCTGGTTGAGGAAAAAATCTCCTGGGAATGACCTACATGAGAATAAGGTGTAAGACACACCACTCCAACTCACATAAATCAAATTTACTCCTTGGGGTTAAAGCCTCAGGAGTCGGTTGGCATCTGAGCTTATACTCGGCTCTCGTCTAAATTAAGTGCGGCCTTGTAGTCTTAATCACATTTACATGACCACTTTTGTCAAGAAGCTCTATGGGGCTATACACCTAAATCATGCTTGTGTGGACATAGAGGATACAATTCAATGGAGATCCATACTGAACACTCTAGGCTTAGAAGCTACCTGGAACACCCCCAAAATGTGATAATGCTTGTGCAAGGAAGATAGTAACTTCTCCAAGATCACTCGTACATTCATGCCACCCTGAGCATTTGGAATCGGATAATACGATGTCATGACTGGAGCCATTGCGTGCTTGGTGATAGTCATATTTTGATTAGCTCTTGTGTGTGTGCCTAAGATTATGAGCATGTATTTTCATGCTATGCGAAATTCTTTAGGTAGATTTTGTGCTTGAAGTGCTTGAAGAAATTGACAAATCCAAAACACAAACGGAATATCCAACTTTTGAATTTGTCACGTGCCTGTATCCTTCAAGGTTGCTTTGTCCCTTGTTGGATTATTTTTAGACACATGCTTGTTATTTTTTGGTTTTGATTATGTTGAAATTGGTTCTTTCCATAGAACAATCGTATTGAGAAATAAGAACACGATCAATCTTTTTGCCAGATTATCAAAACAAGCATTTTAGTATTTCATGAGATATGTCCTAAGAACCTCAAAATATTCATCCAAGATCAAGATCTACTTATAGGACATGACAGATTCCAAGAAACACAAGAAAGTGAAAACTTCGTTACCACCCGTGCAAAGAGAACAAAAGAACACAACCCGAGAGGCTACCAAATACCAACACATTGTCGATTTTCTCAAGCAAGAAATCCATAAACAAGAACTATTTGAGAAAGTGATCTATAACAACAAGGTTTCTTGTTTCATGGGAAAATATCATCTAAACTCTGCTTTTATTAGATTTGAACAATATGACTAGTCAGTTCACCGCAACAAACACAAGTTCCTCCTCTTCTTAAGCTCACTTAGCTTGCATTTTAGGACCTCCCTTAGGTTTCCATCTTTAGGAACACACCACACACTCATCCTAGCATGACCTTTCATTAACCAATTCAATCCTAATCAACCTAGCTTCATCTTAGTCATCATTCAAAGCATCTCTAATCACATCCCTCACTTAGGTATTGCATACCCTTTTGAGTTGCTAAAACCTACATCTTAATCAAACCCCATCCTTGAATGTCCTTAAACTAAGCATTGTTTTGGTATAATCCCTTTTTTCTTTTGCAACCTCATCACCTTGATCAAAATCTTGGTTTGCATTAACAAAGAATCTCGTCTGCCAAAGACCACAAATCTGTCTTAGGTAGATAATCGCATCAACGTGATCCTACATTAGGAAGAGCAACCCTTGATCCTTGCATACGTCAAGTCATCCTTAATCCATAGAAGTGCATCCATCATCTTAAGAACATCCTAATCCTAGTGTCATCATCCTTAGTTTCCTAGGTGCATCCTTGCATACATCTTACATCTCATATTCCTTTAGCATAATCATTTCATGCCACCTATAACACGAGCCTTTAAGAAGAGGAAGAATATGGATCCTAATCTTGCCACTAGCTCATCAAATCCTATGACTGAGAACACCAACACCATGGTCACTTATGTGCCTCAGCCCAATGATCAAGTCGAACATATCTAGGTAGACACTAATGAAACTCCCACTCCAAGTGCCATGGAAAGTTTTATCAATCATCTAGCGCTTTTCCACATGGTAAATGCCATGAGTGGACGTAACAATAACCAGGTACTCTTGGACATCCAAAAACAAGGACTCCAACTTCCACCTTGGATTATACCCACACTTTTCACACAACCTATGGCACCTCCAGGGGAACATCCTTATCCTACCAGAAATGAAGTTTTTGATCCACTATAATAAGCCCTACAAGTGGGAACTCTTCTTGTGCAAGTCATTCATCCTTCTATTCCACCTTCCATCATACACACAACACCTACACCCACCTCAGGAGCCTCACCTCTTGAAACCACACCAGCAATGCAAACAATACCCCCATCATTATGCAAACACCTCCGCAAGCCACATTTGCTCCTCCTTCACAAGCAATCCCAACATTCATTGCAAACTTTCCACCACCACCACCAGTTAGCACACAACAAACCACCATTCCATCCATTCCTACTCAACCCATTCAAAGTTCTACAACCAGTTCACAACATCAAAGCACCCAAGTATCCATGCCTATTTCGCCTTTCTTCACCACAGGCATGCCACCTACCAACGCATATAACCAACCCTTATTTCTGCAAGGGTCCACTTTTCTCGCTCCACCAGCAACACAACCACAATGAATGTCAATGGTTCCACCTCAAACTTTGTTCACCCTGAATCCTCCCACATTGCAACCATCCACGAATCCCTTTGTTGTACCCCAAATTCCCATCCAACCTATCCAACAGCAATAGCAGCAACCTATCCAATAGCAGCAGCAACAGCAACCTATCCAATAATAGCCTATCCAACAGCAACCTATCCAACAACAACCTATCCAACAGCAGCAAATCACCAACCCATTCACATCCCAAGTGCAACAACAGCCAATCAACCCCTTCACAGTTGCATAGCCTACTTTTCAAAATACACAGCAGCCACAACCACAAACACAGGGGGAAAATCCCTTCATGGCAGAACTAATGCAATAGTTTGCTAGTCCTTTTATCCAACCCGTGCAACAACAGCAAACTCATCCTGCCAATTACATAGCCATGCCATCTTTCGCTGCATCACAAACAATTCTCCCTCCACAACAAGTTCTCACCGAGGGCATTCCACCACAAAGCACCTATGTGGGTGCGCAACAAGCTCATCCCACCTATCCAATGTCACAACAAATACAAGCATATTTCCAATAGTTGTAGCAATCTTATCAGATGCCAACACCTTCTCCATTGCATTATTCCACTCAACCCTAGTTTCCACCATAGCAACTCATATATAGTGACTAGCAACCACCCTACCAAACACCACAATATCCCCCACAAAATCCCCCATATTCACCATTCAATCCATATCAGGCACAAGGGAATCCTACAATTACGATCAACAATCCTCCCCCATAAATTAATCATGAATGGAAGGAAATGAAGAATGCTCTCAAAGAGATAAAAGCTGGGACAGAAGCCAAAACATTCAAGTTCGAAGAAGTATGTCCATATCCATTTGACCGATCCATCACTGCTATACCCTTCCCCAAACACTTTGAGACCCCAAAATTTGATAAATATCAGGGGAAGGGTGATCCTGTGAGTCACGTAAAAGAATTATACATGGCATGCCAAGAAGTGGCCTATAGCGATAAATTTCTCATGAGATTATTTCCCAAAATATTGGGAGGCACCGCCCTTGAGTGGTTTTACAAAATCCCTTACAGAACAGTCTCTACTTTCGCAAAGTTATCCAAAAATTGTGTGGCCCAATATGCGCATAACGTTGAAAATGAACTCTCACTCCTTGACATATGCAATTCCAAACAAAAGGGAGGAGAGAGCTTGGCCGATTATCTTCAGTGTTGGCAAGGGCTTACCACAAGGTTGTCTTACCAACCCCCAGAACAACATCTTATCAAGATTTTCATTAACAACCTTCATTCTAAGCTTGCTTATCACATGCGCGTGAATTGTATACAAACTTATCATGATATCAGGATCAAAGGTATGGACCTTAAATGAGGCCTCGTAGAGGAAGGTACAATTAAACACTACAAAGAATCCCAACCTGACAAACATAACAATGACTGATCATGATACTGGAACAAGAACAAGAACGTGGTCACAGATGGAGCCACTAACACCAAACATGTTCAGGTTGTGGTAGCTAGTCCTAATGTGCCAACCCAGACTTATCAACAAGACCCAGTAATGTATCCTCAACCTCCTCCCATGTATCAGCAACCCACTCTCACATATCCTAAACCACAGTATCAGCAAAATATGCACCCTCAAGGCATGCCCATATATCCTCCTCTAGGTACAACCCATCAACACAACTATCAAGGTCCTATGAATCATACAAATGCTATCTCAGTCCCTCATAGACAACAAAAACCTCACACTTCAAATGCACCACAACACATGTTTACCCCTCTGGGTGAACCTATAGATGTCATCTTCTGTAAGCTGGTCCAAGAAAACCAAGTCATATATCCTAAAACACAGCCATTTGATGACTCAACTCCTAAGCCTGCTTGGTATAAAGACAATGAGTATTGTGAATACCACCGTGTTAAAGGACATACCACTCTCAAATGCATGAAATTGAAACATTATATCCAAGATCTCATTGACTGTAAGGAGATCAAAGTGGATTCCCCTGCTCAATCATCGCCAAATGCAGGCCTTAAAATTTATCAGAATGCATTCCCTAAACACACTTTCGGTATAGGTTCAGGCAATCCTACGCAGTCCTCTAATCAAGGAAATGGTAAACAAGAAAAAAATGTCAATCAAAAAGATTATACCAATGCTTATATCAATTACAATAATCTCATCGGCTGCATATCCCAAGTTTAGTCCTCTGTCAATGTCATCCATGTCAAGGGTGTCGATAATGAATGTGCAATCACCACTCATAGAGGTAGGATAACAGTTGCAGGTGCTGGTCCCACCCCATCTTCTAGGACCCAATACAATATTTTGGAACACCTAGGGAATACTCTAGCCCAAATTTCCATTCTGGCTCTTCTCTGCACATCACCCACTTATCAAGAGATCTACAATAAAGCCTTGCAAGAATCCCATGTTCCCAGCAAAATCAACCTCACTGAGTTCCAAAATCTTGTCAGATAGCATTCTACATCCTGTGGGGTCTCCTTTAGACCAATAGACATCCCCTCTGATGAAACCGATCACAATCTCCCACTCTCTATCACTGTCATGGTTAAAAAAATTTCCATCAAACGGGTCATGATAGATAATGGCTCGGCCCTAAATCTATGTACTCTAAAATTCATAAAATAGTTGGGCTACACTGAGGCTAATATCATAAATGATGTCATCACCATAAAATCATATGACAACCTGGAGCGTACTTCTGAAGGCACCATTATCTTACCCATTCAAGTGGGCCCAGTTATCCAAGAAACATTATGTCATGTTTTTTATCTTGACCTTCCCTACAACATCCTCCTCAGAAGCCCATGGATTCATTCTATGCAAGCCATCCCATCCACCTACCATCAGTGCATCAAATTCCCATACAAGGGCACTGAGATCACCATCCGCGCAGATCCCAAGCCCTTCGCATACTACAATGCGGTGGAAACATCCCTTCTACATTCCACTCATTATCCCAGGATTAATATTGGCTCCTCTGTTGCCAGCTCATCTCAAACCCATTCAAATCTAGAGACAATCCTCTCCTCCACCTTGTCCATGGTCAAGATCAACAATAGAAGATGTGGTTAATACACTTTATCTGATGCCTTTGCAGTTGGAGCACTACCCATTGATCCTCACACTCAAGGCCGCCGGCCTAATTTAAGCAAAACCAAATCAGAAACAACCAGGATAAACAATTTGGTCCTACCACTTTTGTATCACAAGGTACTTTAGTTGGCCAGGAAATGGAACCAAACATCAATCAATGGATATATAAGGATCCACCACCCCAAGACACAAGTCGGCTCAATTACTTCAAAGATAAGTACCCCACAATGCACAAACTAGTGATAAAAAAATGGAATTATCAAGGAGGTGGCCTTGGTCATGAAGAGCAAGGGATGAAAGATCCCATTGTAACTGCCTGACTAGAAAAGTACCTGAGCCTTGGTATGGGCTCTGACACGACTGGGGGCACCAACAGGTTCATCAATTATTCCTCTTGTCAACCCTTGGGCAAAATCACTGACATCGAAGATATCGTGGAAGATAAAATTGTGAGAGCTTATGACGATGTTTTTGATGATGAAACCTTCCTAGGCAATGTTGTCCTACAAAAAATTTCCATCCTCTTCATTGACCTCCCACTCCACCATCCTGAACTCATAGACTGGGACCAACCAAGTGTCGTACATGTTGACGAGTTCCAAAGCGAAGACACGCTCCTAAGCTTTATGGGAGCAATTGAGCAATGTAGTGACTGGGGGAAACACTTAGAATATGTCTACAAGCTGGACCCAAAGGCATAATTTGGGGAAGAGGAGGACTTTAGCCACAAAATTGATACAGAAAATCAAAATAAAAAAGAGAAAAATCGATCTTCTAGTGAAAACCCCTCTGGGGCACTATCTAATCATTAAAAAGTAAAAACAAAGGGTGTATCCCTTGGTGAAAACCTCTCTAAGGTGCCATAGGATGAAGATTCTCCTCTTCCTCTTATTCAAGATTACAGGCCTGAACAGTCATCGATTTTCATTGAAGAAACAAAACCTGTTAACCTAGGTACCAAGGAAAATCCTGCCATCACATATATAGCAGTGTCTTTGTCTGAAGCAGAAGAAAGTGATCTTATCACTTTATTAAAGGAATCCATCAACAAGTCCACATGGTCTTACTCCCACATGCCAGGGTTAGATCCCAACTTGGTGGTTCACCATCTAGCAGTGGACCCAAACATCAAACCTATCAAGCAAAAGCTCACAAAGATGCATCCTAAAGTGGCACTACTTGTCAAAGAAGAATTAGAAAAATTACTCCACGCCAAGATCAGCAACCCATGTATCAGCAACCCGCTCTCACATATCCTAAACCACAGTATCAGCAAAACATGCACCCTCAAGGCATGCCCATATATCCTCCTCTAGGTACAGCCCATCAACACAACTATCAAGGTCCTATGAATCATACAAATGCTATCTCAGTCCCTCACAGACAAAAAAAACCTCACACTTCAAATGCACCACAACACATGTTTACCCCTCTGGGTGAACCTATAGATGTCATCTTCCACAGTTGGTCCAAGCAAACCAAGTCATATATCCTAAAACACAGCCATTTGATGACTCAACTCCTAAGCCTGCTTGGTATAAAGACAATGAGTACTGTGAATACCACCGTTTTAAGGGACATACCACTCTCAAATGCATGAAATTGAGACATTATATCCAAGATCTCATTGACTGTAAGGAGATCAAAGTGGATTCCCCTGCTTAATCATCGCCAAATGCAGGCCTTAAAATTTATTAGAATGCATTCCCTAAACACACTTCCAGTATAGGTTCAGGCAATCCTATGCAGTCCTCTAATCAAGGAAATGGTAAACAAGAAGAAAATGTCAATCGAAAAGATTATACCAATGCTTATATCAATTACGATAATCTCATTGGCTGCATATCCCAAGTTTAGTCCTCTTTCAATGTCATCCATGTCAAGGGTGTCGATAATCAATGTGCAATCACCACTCGTAGAGGTAGGATAACAGTTGCAGGTGCTGGTCCCACCCCATCTGTTGGGACCCAATACAATATTTTGGAACACCTAGGGAATACTCTAGCCCAAATTTCCATTCTGGATCTTCTCTGCACATCACCCACTTATCAAGAGATCTACAATAAAGCCTTGCAATAATCTCATGTTCCCAGCAACATCAACCTCACTGAGTTCCAAAATTTTGTCAGACAGCTTTCTACATCCTGTGGGGTCTCCTTTAGACCAATAGACATCCCCTCTGATGAAACCGATCACAATCTCCCACTCTGTATCACTGTCATGGTTAAAAAAATTTCCATCAAACGGGTCATGATAGATAATGGCTCGGCCCTAAATCTGTGTACTCTAAAATTCATAAAATAGTTGGGCTACACTGAGGCTGATATCATAAATGATTTCATCACCAAAAAATCATATGACAACCTGGAGCGTACTTCTGAAGGCGCCATTATCTTACCCATTCAAGTGGGCCTAGTTATCCAAGAAACATTATGTCATGTTTTTTATCTTGACCTTCCCTACAACATCCTCCTCCGATGCCCATGGATTCATTCTATGCAAGCCATCCCATCCACGTACCATCAATGCATCAAATTCCCATACAAGGGCACTAAGATCACCATCTACGCAGATCCCAAGCCCTTTGCATACTGCAATGCGGTGGAAACATCCCTTCCACATTCCACTCATTATCCCAGGATTGATATTGGCTCCTCTGTTTCCAGCTCATCTCGAACCCATTCAAATCCAGAGACAATCCTCTCCTCCACCTTGTCCATGGTCAAGATCAACAATAGAAGATGTGGTTAATACACTTTATCTGATGCCTTTGCAGTTGGAGCACTACCCATTGATCCTCACACTCAAGGTCGCCGGCCTAATTTAAGCAAAACCAAATTAGAAACAACCAGGATAAACAATTTGGTCCTACCACTTTTGTATCACAAGGTACTTTAGTTGGCCAAGAAATGGAACCAAACATCAATCAATGGATATATAAGGATCCACCACCCCAAGACACAAGTCGGCTTAATTACTTTAAAGATAAGTACCCCACAACGCACAAACTAGTGATAGAAAAATGGAATTATCAAGGAGGTGGCCTTGGTCATGAAGAGCAAGGGATGAAAGATCCCATTGTAACTTCTTGACTAGAAAAGTACTTGGGCCTTGGTATGGGCTCTGACACGACTGGGGGCACCAACAGGTTCATCAATTATTTCTCTTGTCAACCCCTGGGCAAAATCACTGACATCGAAGATATCGTGGAAGATAAAATTGTGAGAGCTTATGATGATGTTTTTGATGATGAAACCTTCCTAGGCAATATTTTCCTACAAAAACTTTCCATCCTCTTCATTGACCTCCCCCTCCACCATCCTAAACTCATAGACTGGGACCAACCAAGTGTCGTACATGTTGACGAGTTCCAAAGTGAAGACACGCTCCTAAGCTTTATGGGAGCAATCGAGCAAAGTAGTGATTGGGGGCAACACTTATCATATGTCTACAAGCTGGACCCAAAGGCATACTTTGGGGAAGAGGAGGACTTTAGCCACAAAAGTGATACAGAAAATCAAAATAAAAAAGAGAAAAATTGATCTTCTAGTGAAAACCCCTCTGGGGCACTATCTAATCATTAAAAAGTAAAAACAAAGGGTGTATCCCTTGGTGAAAACCTCTCTAAGGTGCCACAGGATGAAGATTCTCCTCTTCCTCTTATTCAAGATTACAGGCCTAAACAGTCATCGATTTTCATTGAAGAAACAAAACCTGTTAACCTAGGTACCAAGGAAAATCCTGCCATCACATATATAGCAGCATCTTTGTCTGAAGCAGAAGAAAGTGATCTTATCACTTTATTAAAGGAATCCATCAACAAGTCCACATGGTCTTACTCCCACATGCCGGGGTTAGATCCCAACTTGGTGGTTCACCATCTAGCAGTGGACCCAAACATCAAACCTATCAAGCAAAAGCTCACAAAGATGCATCCTAAAGTGGCACTACTTGTCAAAGCGGAATTAGAAAAATTACTCCACGCCAAGATTATCTGCCCCTTTGACTACTCTGACTAGATTTCTAATATGGTGCCCGACGCTAATCTGGATAAATCAATCAAGATATGCATAGATTTCAGAGACCTCAATAAGGCATGTCCTAAGGACAATTTCCCTTTTCCAAACATAGACATGATTGTAGATCTCATAACAGGATATGAGATGTTGTCACTCATGGATGATTTTCCTGGATATAATCAAATCCACATTGCAAAAGAAGATCAGCATAAGATAGTATTCACAACCCCTTGGGGCACCTTCTGCTATAACATGATGCCTTTTGGCTTAAAGAACATAGGGGCAACCTATCAAAGAGCAATGACTGTCATTTTTCATGACATGATCCACAAGATCCTTGAAGACTATGTGGACGATATCTTGGGAAAATCAGTAAAAAGGGAAGATCACCTGGATGTTCTGGAATGTGTCTTTGATATAATTGGACACTACTGCTTAATGCTCAATCCTAAGAAATTTGTCTTTGGAGTCACATCAGGGAAACTCCTAGGGTTTATTGTATCTAGACAAGGCATTGAAATTGACCCAAAGAAAGTACAAGCTATCATGGAGATGCCTCCACCAAAAACACTCCAAAAGCTATGCAGCCTCCAAGGAAAGCTATAATCTATGTGCCATTTCATTTCTCAACTAGCAAACAAGTGCCAACCATTCACTCATCTCCTACGCAAAGATAACACATTCAAGTGGGATCCTCAGTATCAGAAAAGTTTTGAAAAAATCAAAGAATACTTGGCCAATCCACCCATCTTGGTACCATTTGTACTTGGTCGCCCACTCATCTTATACATTTCTACTACTACCACAGCACTGGGGGCACTCCTTGCTCAATTGAATGATGAAGGAAAAGAAAGGGCCATTTATTATATTAGTCAAACCTTAGTGGGTTATGAGCTCAACTATTCTCCTATGGAAAAAGCATGTATAGCAGTGGTCTTTGCCACTCAAAAAATTCACCACTACATGCTTATTCACACAAAAAAGCTCATTTCAAAGGTGGATCCTCTCAATTATCTACTCTCCAGGACTATACTTACAGGTCAAATGGAAAAATGGGTTATGTTGCTAAGTGAATTTGATATCCAATATGTTGACAGAAAATCCATTAAAGGGCAAGTCATTGTCGATCAGCTAGCTGAAGCACCATTGGTAGATGCATATCCTCTGATCACAGAATTTTTAGATGAGCACTTGTACATGGTAGAAGAACAACCAACATGCAAAATCTACTTTGATGGGTCCTACACAGCTCATGGTGCAGGGGCGGGAATACTTTTTGTCACACCTCAAGGTGACTACATTCCTATGTCATTCAAATTGGGATTTTCCTGCACAAAAAACATTGCAAAATATGAAGTGCTAATTGCAAGACTCTTCATGGCCATAGAATGGAACATCACAGATATCAAGGTCTTTGGCGATTCCCAACTCATCATCAAACAATTCCTAGATGAGTATCAAACCAAAGATGATAAGTTGACACCATATAAGCAGATGGTTGACAAGCTGAAAGAACACTTCCTCCACTTGCAGATAACACAGTTACCACATCTACAGAACAAAGTTAATAATGTAATGGCCACAATTGGCTCCCTTCTTGAGATTCCTAATGAGTCTACACAATACAAATTTTTAGTTGAGAAACTACATGCTCCCGCTTATGAGAATGATAAATCAAATCACGTATGTGTCTTGGTTGGCCCCCAGTCCCCATGGTACCACGACATCCAAGCTTACCTACAAAATGGTATCATATCTCCCCATCTCACTGCAAACCAATGCCAAAACTTTATCTGAAGAGCATCCTGTTATACCCTCATAGCCAATACCCTATATCGTCAAGGTTATCACAATATACTCTCCAGATGTTTAGATGAAAATGAAGCTGCCTAGGCTTTACAAGAGGTACATGCTAGAATCTGTGCTGCCCACATGAGTGGCATGGTCCTATCCAAGAAACTTCTATGTATAGGGTACTACTGGCCTACAATGGAACATGATTCTTGTGAGTTTGTCAAAAAGTGTCTCCCTTGTCAACAGCACGCTAATCTTATCCATGCTCCTGCTCAGGACCTCAGACCTATTGCACCTCCTTGGCCCTTCACTTGCTGGGGTTTTGACCTCATTGGTAAGATTACTCCCCTCTCCTCTGAAGGCCACAAGTACATAATCATAGCTACAGAGTACTTTATAAAGTGGGTCAAAGCAATTCCGCTCACACTCACTACTGGTGTCCAGATATCCAAATTTATCCTCAAGAAAGTTGTCAATGATACTGGTCATGACTGGAACCTCCAAATTAATCCTTCCCTCTAGGAATATCTCACTTCCTACCATTCTCCTACTGACACTACTCCTTACTCCCTAGTCTATGGTGTTGAAGCAGTCTTACCAATTGAGGTTGAACTACCCTCCCTCTGGGTATCACTAAGAGGCCTGATTGATGATGAAAATTACCAGGTAGCATGACTCACACAACTGGATCTCCTAGATGAAAAGTGCCAGCAAGCTTATGATCACTTGATTTTTTACTATAATAGAATCAAGAGGATCTATAACAAGAAGGTCCACCCACGTCAGTTCTAGGTAGGGGACCTTGTGCTAAAGGAAAATCAGAAAGTGGGTGTTGATCGGGAAAAGAAAGGCAAGTTTGAAGTCACCTGGCAAGGCCCATATGTTGTCACTACATGCTTCAATTCAAAGGCATATCAACTCTCCACTCCTGAAGGAGAACCATTGAATGATCCCATCAACATCATTCATCTTAGGTGCTTCTATGCCTGACGGCTGGTTGTTCATTCTAGTTTTTCTGAGAAAATCCATAAAAAGTATAAAAATTCATGAAGAAAGAACAAAAATAGAGAAAGAGATCAGCTCTAAACAAACTAGAAAATTTTACGTACGAAAGTTGAAGGCAAATTCTATGGAAGAACCCAGAGCACTTTAAAGCACTGAAAAACAGTCCTAAAAAAATCTCTAAAAAGTAGAAAAATGAAGCTGAAAAAATGGTTGTCCCAGTGAAAACTTGGTAAACAGACACTGAGGCAATATCAAAAAAATAAAAAAATAAAAAAAATAAAAAAAATAAAAAAATAAAAAAAATCAAAAGATCCAAAGAAATCAAAAAGAGAAATAAAGAGAAAAACTTTCATCTAATGGTGAAAACTTGGCCATCAGGCACCTTGGACAAGTATGGGTGATGAAAACCTAGAAATAGGTGTCACACATAATGGACCATTCCATTATCTATCAAAATCTCATTTCCATCCATCCCCAGCACCATTTCCACATTCCCTATATTCCCTGGGTGTTCCATACGCACTAGTTCACAATGATCTACCTATCTCGTATCCTGAGTTTTTGTACACATAGTCTTGTATATTGTCATTCGTACATTGTACTATTTTGAGATCCCTAAGCATCAGTCCTATATATTTCTTGAGTCTTGAGTTGCTCCTTTTCATACATTTGTTCTATAGTTTGCAGATAGTGCGCATTTGGTCAATCAACTTGGTAAGTCCCATCTTTCTGGAAATAAGTTTTGGGGATGTATCCTTCCTCCCATCAACTTAAGTATGGATTATTGTCATCTTTGGGTTCTTTCAGGATGTCTCTCTCCTCTTGAACTAATCAATCAGCACACGCACCAATCTCGCACATCAAGGCAAGTAACATGATCCAATCAAATCTCGACAACAACTTTGTGTAAAGTAATCACTGTAACAAATTACTTGTAATTAATTCGCTCAATTTGGTCCTTGTACATTCATGACGCATCCCATCCTCCTACCATCATGCTAACATCCTAAGTCATGATCCTGCTAACATTCCCTGTCTGATCCTCCATAGTCCACCTGTCTGGTTTATTAGTTGATTGTGACACACATCAAAAAAAAAAAATGAAACAAAAAAATAAAAAAAATAAAAAAAAAATTTTGAGATTCAAATGCCATAACTTGTTCAATCTCAAACAACTCATCATCTAAGCTCTTCAGTCACACTTTTCATTCCTTCGCTATGGATGCTTTTGGGTATTGAAAGCAAGGAAATTGATGCAGAGAACAACTGAAAGAAAATCCAAGAACAAGAGAACGATGATCTGCCGCTC
>MU214439.1:97702-122326 GCA_018584345.1 Thuja plicata | reverse complement strand
AGATAGAAAGAGACCGGATCTGGAACCTTTTTCATGCATGTCGAGCTCTCAAAGCATGACAGTTATGGGACAATGTAAAGGCAACTATTCTATTATAAGGTGTTCATTTTTGACATTCCTACATTATTATAGAACAACAAGAGACCTTAGGATCTCAGCCATAGAAGAATAGTATATAGGTCTATCGTGAAAAGCCTAAGCAAGTCTAGTATAGCAGGACAAAGGCTGAATAAAACCCTTGAGAAGCATAAAAAGGAGAGATTGATAAGGCAGGGAAAAAATCATGACAAAAATCCACCCAAAAGAGATGATAGTGAACTTATAAATTGGGAACAACTTACCAAATCTGTTAAAGTTGTTTCCAATTTATAAGTTGTTTCCAATTTATAAGTTTCCAATTTAATCCTTGTTCTCAGAAAATCAATATGAAGAAGTGCACCCAAAAAGATTTAACCCTCTAACCACCCATATAATGCAACTTAATAAATTTTAGATATCTATTCTAATGATCTTGGTGAGGTTTACAGCTTGACAGTGCGTGCTGCCTTTGAAATTGGATTTGTGCACTAATGGTGATGAAGTGGGTATTGGTAGTAGTTATGCATTGCATTCAATCAGTAGAAAATTTTAAATAATTGAAATGGCATCAATTAAAATCAAACACTTAACAGGTAAAACAGACCCTTTGCTGGAGAACATTTAAAACATCAATGCGTTTTTAAAAACATTGAAAACTTAAAATGTTGGGAAAATCATAATTTGAGTCTCGATTGCCCACTTTCCACCAAATACTATTGCAGTACCTCTTCAGCAGATATGAAGAAATCATATTGCTGTACACACATGGTGCTGCTTCATACAAACTATTTAGTTATATTAAAAGCCATTAAGCTCATTGTATAAAACAAAGTTCAAACCTCAGAGATCCTCGTTGTGAGAAAATCAGCAAGAAAATGTTCACCCAAAAATATTTGACCCTCTAACCACTCATTAAATGAACTTTATTAGAATTGTAAGATGGCTATTCTAATGTGAATATTAAGGTTTTCAGCTTCAAGGTGCCTTCCTCTGTTATTGGATTTGTATATTACCGCTGTCGGAGTGGGTAATGGCAGGCAGTATTTATGCATTCTACTCAACCAGTTGGGAATATCTAGAAAATGATTGAAAGGAATCAACTGATATCAAACAATGAACAGGTAAAAGCCTTTGCTGAAGAATAAAGGAACGTTGAAAACATGGAGACAAGTTTTTCTTAATGAAAGCATTTGTTGGGAGAACATTAAATAAACATGGAAACCTTACAATGTTAGGAAAATATTGCCAGAGAACCGATTATAATTCCAATCTCAACTGCCCATTTTCCACCAAACGAACTATTTAGTTAACTGCAAACTCATTTAGCTCAGCTCTATAAAACAAATCTCATACTTCCGAGATCTTTATTACTAAAAAATAAATGAGATAAAGTGCAGACAAAAATGTTTGTCAGTATGCTATGGAGAACAATTTGATAATTACACTCACACTGAATGTACAATTACGGAAAATCAAAACTGAGTATCTCAAATTGTTTCCGAAACATTACCTTCAAGTCAAGGCACACGATAATAAGTGTAACAAGGGCTGCGCGCAGCTGGAGTCCCTGCCCTAGGTAGGGGAGCAGTAGCAAAGTGGCCATTTGGCTTAGCCTTGGGCAGAATGATGATCAACACCAGATCAAATAGCAATTGTTTTAGTAAATCAACAGTGTCAAGTTCTCGGGCTATCTGCAACAAAGATAAGCAAAATTCTATTAGAAGCAATGTATAATAGGTAACCTAAATAGTGGCTAGCAAGGTACGGATTAAAAATAAATTTCAATATAATCAAAGAAGAAAAAATTGATGCTACTCAACAGCTAAGGACAAAGCATAGTAGGCAATCATGTGAGAGTGTGCAATATATGATTACTTATGAAAGTAAATTACTTCCATTTCGAACCTGTGCATTGTTCATTTGTGTATTGTTCTGTTGAGTTACTAAACGAACTTCCAATGTGTTAGTGCCTATTTACAGTGCATAAACGAATGAGATTTTAACCCGATATGATTTCCAAAAACAAATAAGCATCTCATGCCAAAAAAAATCCATAGTCTCCACTATCAATAGGACCCTTTTATGAACGTAAGGGGGAATTTTCGCAGGTTAGTTCTAGGAAAAGAGAAGGCATTCGTAGTTTTTGAGAGTAAATTAACCAAAAAAATAGTTCAACATTGTCATTCTTGCTGCAATATTTCAAGAGGAAAAAGATTGGAACATAAAATCAAACATCAAATAATAAAAAGCAAAAAATAGAAAACAACTCACAAACAGAAATATCTGACAATATCATTTCTTCTGAGTTTGCTTAAAAGTTAATCATTAACATGTAAATCCTACTCATAGCAAAACACAAGGAATATATAATCATTGATATAGTAAAGAAATTTCATCTTCGTGTGTCCTTTAGGCAATCATATGCATATTGCCTAGTGTTTTGGTTGCAGTTAATTCAAAAAGCTATGGGGTTCACTATCAACTCCAACCCTCTTTGAATTTGTGTTTGATTTCCAACATCTTGTTGCAAGTAAATGGGTCAAGATTCACACTGGTTCACAACTAAAGCCGAGAGTTTCTCCACTAAAGAGATTCCCAAGTGAGCAAAGTTCCAACAATGGTGGGAAGAGCTATTTGCGGATCTATACAAATAATTCTGGGTCAAGCTCCCTAAACATATTTTTCAACTAGATCTTTGCAGAGCTTAGATAGCATTGGAGTGAATTCCAATGTCAAGCTTCATGGAAACATGAATCAATTGATTTTCCAAAGCATGAAAACCAGGTATGAACAAGTACAGTTTTGAATCTTTTGAGATACTTATCAAAGGCATGACCAATTCATACACCCTTTAATTTGTTGTCACTACCTATACATCCACTGAAGAAGCGCTTCAATAATTTATAGCACGAATTTGATTCAAACTCTTAAAGCAAACCACACCTAGGTAAAAATATTGTTGGTTGAGAAGCACATGGAGGCTTTCGCAATGTAGTCACCTCAAATGCAAAAGGTGTGTGGTAAAGGGAACACCTCATTCATGAGGGAGCGCTTAAGACAATATGGAGACCAACGATATTAATCGAGTGCACAATTAACTCTAGATAGATATGACAGACAGTGGGAGGCTGCAGTAGCTGCATTGGAGGCAAGATGACCCACACTGACACACCGCAGACATTGAAGGCGTTGACAATGAAGATCAAAACCTATAGGATGAAACCCCATTTATGAACTCAAGGTGTCTGATAAATAGTTGGAATATGTGAGTTTTAGCAATTTTAATAGAATTCTAGTTTTTTTAAAGTTCTCAGGCCATGACTTGTAGTTGGAATGCCTTTGCTTTCAAGAGAAAGAGGTTAATTATGCCATGGAAGGAAAATATTACGCCGGAGAAATGGGAGCTGCTGAAGGATAGGCCATTTGATATTCAAATTGTGTCGATTTACATAGGTCGGTTACAAGACAACACAGACAGATTGCTACCAATTACTATATTTTTGGCTGATATACTAGCCATGATTTTTTGGATTTTTAATGTGCATAAGCACTTCATGCTTGCGTATGAGAATCTAGCGTAATGTAAGCAATAGGAAATAATCTATGTTGTCTTTATAAACAAATTAACAATTTTAAGTTCTACACGTGTCATAATTCTTCCTTAACTTCATCTCTCTGAAGTTTGACTCAATTTCAGAGAGATTGATTCCCATATTAAGAATGTCCTAATTTTATTCTATTTCTGAAGTTTCCATACAGCCGTTAGACAAAAAGTGAGTGGTATGAGATTAATTTTTCAGAGACAGAGGCCCCTTGGTGATTCTCTTTGCTGTGGGTGAATACCAACTTCCCCCATTTTAGAAATCCATGAAAATTTGAAATTTCTCGCGGTATGCAAATTACAGTTCAAAAAGGGCTATGATAAGAGGGTTTAGATTTCTTACCTTCACTACCTTAACAAAGGGGTGTTCGCTTGGAAATGTTCGTTGCGCCCAACCTGCAAAAACAGAGGAATGCGCTAACAGCGCTACGCAACTTGGAGAAGTTGTCTTAAAGCTTATGCGAAGGGTTTGAAAGAGCGTTCACATTCGAAAACACCAAGCTACAGAAGTTAACCTAGATCATGGCAGCGATTTGGACTAGATGCCACCTGCTATCCGTCAAATGCCCTGAGCTATTTGGTTTAACATGTGAAACAAACGACAAATGAAAAGAAACAAGCGTAGAGGGGAAACGGTAGGACTTACAGCTTTACTGATTCCATGATGAGAACAGATCAGAGAGAGTATTAATTAGCCGTGTGAAATCCTACAAGATTCGAAACCCAAAACAATACATATACAGAATCGTCAAACCCTATAAAACCCACATTACATTCAGCATCAAACTATTGCTTATTACGTACTAAATCTAGCACATCTATCTTCAATGTGAAATATGCCCTAGGAAACCCTAAAAGGATAATAAATTTACCCAAGACTGGACGAATATTTAGAGGAGGCATTATTCTTCTGCTCTTGTGGATTTTCTGCGGCAGTTTCCTTGTTTTCTTTGTCATTGCTAAGACTGGAGCGTGTATTATCCTCTCCCACTCTTACGAAATCTACAGCGAAGAGAATTTTAGGGTTTGAAAAGCTAATTAGTGAGAAGTGAGAAGCAAGCAGGAAAGACTCCTACAAAATCTGGAAGGGGAAATGGAGCCCGAGTATGCTAATGATAATACCACCAGGCGAGCGATGGAAAAGTAGTTGAGACATCTGCCCTCTCTTTGTTTTGCCTGTAACAGGCACATGCAGCAGACACGTTAAAGCCTCGAACATGATGTCAGAAATTATGACAATTTCTCCCAGCAAAAATACAAAATAATACCACCTAAAATCCACAGAGCCAATGAAAAAATCAAAATTAAGTGAGGGAAATTTCAGTTTAATAAGATATTGCTTAGAGCATAGGATATAAAACGTTGAGCACATTTTCCAAGGAAGAAACTAATAGAAAGAAGCATCCAAAAACATTAGTCTCCTGCCTTAAGGGCAGGGACTAATAAAACTCCAACAAATATATAAACTTTGTTGGGTTGCTTGACATACCTGTGCTTTTACTAAAAGATTTTATTTTTCTCTAAATATTTCCTTATGCAATTAAAATCTATTTTAAGTAAGCCACTCAATAGTCCAAGTTTAAGTTGTATAAAAGCTAATGGGAATGTTAATTTTTGCAAGAGTTATTTTTAAAGACGCTAAGAAGGTCACCCTTCTAGACATACTGTATGCAGACCAAACCCTAGAACTCAATTGAGGATATGAGGTCCTTCCTTCACTTTACACTAAACCTGCATGGCATCCAACTCTGAACCATAATACTAGCCCTAACCCTAATCACGAGATGAACACTACAGTAGTGAGGTGCTTCTTAAAGTATAGGAAAATAAGAAATTATTTCAGACAAAATGTTCTGGCCAGTTTGTGGTGTAAAGATAACAGGGGTACGTTACGATGCCTCCCACAAATCTTGATGATATGGTTCCAGAAACCTGAGACCGCATTAAAACAGCCCACAACCACACTTGGAATCAATCAAAAGAAAAATGTAAACATATAACTAATTCCCTCTTGAAATTAACCCAGCTACATCCTATATTACTGAAGGGTTTTCTAATCTCCGGACATTATCATCGAATCGTCTGTTCTGATTCTTTTCCAAATCAGTACCAGGCTCCATCCCCTGCTACCCCAGGTTTCAATCTTTAGAAAGATTTACAGATATTTGTATCTTATAGAGATGTGTCTGGATGCTTAGTTTTTGAATATTTTTCAGATTCGAGTGAATTTTGTTTATTCAATGGTTTGGATCATCATGATTTTAGTTATTTGCTCCAGTTTTAAGATTTTCAACTTCAAGGCTCTTTTAGGGTTTCAAGATTTGAGTTTGTGATATAGGGAAGTTTATTTTGTTTGCTTTTCTAAACCCTAAATTTCTTGAAACAATAAGATAGGCCTTCTGATTTTAAGTCCATTTGTTGAAATATTGCGAATTTTTATTTGGGGGCTTTGAAAGCTCTATTAGCATCTCACGGTTTGAATTTGTAATGTTTATGGGGAATTTTGAATTTGTAATGTTTACGGGGAATTTCTTAAAATGTTGCTTCATTGAAATATTGCAAAATTTAACACTGGGTTTGATTTTCACTTGATCTAGAAACTACCTTTTCAGAGAGTTGTTCAAGAAACTATGCAGGATTTTAAGGCACACATCCTTCCCCTTTCCCTTTATCATGGTTAATGATCCAATTTTGAATTTTATAGAACGACCTGCAATCACAAAACCCTGATGTTTTAGCATTGAGGATATTCAACCGCTCAGAGGATTTGTGGAAAAAGAGCATAGAACTCTAATTGACTTTGTTTTTTCTTCGATTGAATTGCTCAAAACAAATTATCCTTAACGGGATGGCTTGTATAATATGATGTAAATGTTGGACAACAAGAATGTTACTTGTTTCATTGTTTGAGAAGTAGTTGATCTCTATCTTTTCTGTAAGATTGCAAAATAATTGCTAATATGTAAAGGTAAAATTGATGAAAGATCCTATTTAATAATTGTTATTTATTTATTTTTAAGCAGGGGTCTTCCTCATGATGACGCTCATAGAGATTACTCTTAAACTTTTTTTGTTAATTTTTTTGAAGAAAGATATATACTAATTTGTTTTCATTTTCCAAAGATAATTTACTGTTTCATATATTTTTGGATGTTTGGAAGTCCAAATCATTATAATGACGTCTATGATTCTATCAAAATTAGGTGAAGTTTATTTTGCATAAATTTGTTTTTCCCTTCCTGTTAGCTTTGATGGAATCTCATTGTGCAGACTCTAATTTTTTAATTTAAATTCCATAAAAGTGCAACTCAGGAATTTTTGATCTGTAATACCAAACAATGGCATTGGTAGTTGCAAATTGCTAAATATGTTTGGATTGTTGTGTTTTTTTTTTATCAGAAAGGGTCGAGGCCAATAATTTGTATTAATATTAATAAAGCATGAAAGCAGGAAAGCATAAAACATGAAAGATGAAAGATAAATGTGTCTTGGTTCATAACCCAATCCTACCGAGAGGATTGTGAACCCAAAAACCAGAGCATTCAGGCTCTACCCAAGTTCATAATAAGTATATAAAAAATCCAAAATAAATAACGAGATTTTTGGATAATTATAATCCCTGGTTAACTTATCTCTGAAGGTTCAGTCAGAGGGAGAGGTGGTGTCATTTTCAGTAGTAGGGGCAAAGTTTGATTTTGAACTTGCATGCAGCTGTGAGTCCCCGCTGCCCTCCATAGAGATTTCCTTAGGTGAGGCCTCCTCGAGCTCAGAATCAACCGTTGTATTCGACTCCATTCCATCAGTGTCTTCGGGATCATCCCCCATTTCTTTCTCTAAATCTTCTACTTCTTCTGAGTATTCTTCCATTTCCTCCCCTTCGATGTCTGTATCAGAAGAGATTGGGCAACCCTATCCGTCCAATTTCTCATCATATTTGAATTGGTAAACCCAGGGGAGATTTTCATCTAAATTATCTCCATATGAGGCAAACCGACCATCCTCTATTCTCAAAAATTTGGACAGAAAATTAAATCCTCTTCTCATTGATGTGAGACGCACTTGTTGATCCTCCCATTCCCATCCCCAGAGGATGAAGAGATGGCGAGGAGGCCCTGCATAGAAATTCCTTCGTGCACCTATGGAAAATCTGGGAAAAGGTTGTCCTGTAGTCATGGACGTGGCTCTATCCCAAGGAAAGGGAGTAGTCAGGTCCCCATCAATATTAAGGACCATGTTGTGTAAATCCATGATGAATTTGTTGTAGAATAACCTGTCACACATGTCCTCTACTAAGTTTTTGTGAGCCCCTGCCACTAGAATACTTGTGAGAAATCCTGCACAGATATCAGAGAGTACCCTATATCTGTGATTTGTGTGAAGAAAGTTGAATCCTAGAACTTTCCTTACTGCATGAAATACCAGAGGATGGTGGTAAATGCAGACTTCTGAGAGATGGTTGAAAGATACAGGAGTATCAAAAGCTACCTGGTCTACAAATGCATCAAATTTAATAGGAGTGTCCATACTGATGTGGTCAGTAGTGTAACCAGAGAATGAAAGATAAAACTGAAGAGTCGCTAACAATCTAGACGTAGACTTCTGGCTTGCTATAATGCAAAAAACTCTAGTTGTCAAGCATAAGAAGAAAACTTGGAGAAGAATGAAACTCACTGAACCCAAGATCTGCCTTCAGTAATGAGTGCCTTGTTTCTGCATAACTCCGATAAATGTCATTCCTTAGTGCCACCACTTAATCTATCTTTTCTTCTGCAAGAGGTTGTGTGAGAAGGTACCTGAGTACCATTCTCGCCTGAAAGACAAGATGTCTATTTAAGAAGCCTTTCAATTCATGCAACAGATCGAGGTGAGAAGCGATCTTGTGTCATTAATATGTATCTTGATCAGCCAGATGGAGATGTCAGGAGCTATTTTTTCTACACCAACGAACACTTTGGCCACTGCTACGAATCGAAGGTGAGTTGAGGATGAAAAGACAAATAATCCTCTGCCATGCCATTTAAACAGTAACCCATGGCTCCAAAGAGTTTCAGTCAATTTGCAAGGTGAGTTAGCAAATGTGTTTAATACACTCCCCCGAGGCAGCAAGGTTAGCCAACTCATCAGCCAACGCATTCCCTTCCTGGTAAATATGATTGACCATTGAAGATTCAAAATTTTTAATTAAATTTATAATGACTTCCAGAGTTGCTTGTAGTTTCCAATTTTGGGTCCTTCCAGTCTTAACTGCATTAATAGTGATCAATGAATCTCCTTCTATCTCCACTGTTTTAAGCCCTAATTCGAATGAAAATGATAAACCAAGGAGTAATGCTTTGAATTCTGCTATATTGCTTATGCCACATTCCAGTGGACTTGCCAATTTAGCCATAATTATATCCTTATCATTATGAATAATACATCTAGCTCCATAAGGCCCCGAATTGCCTTTTGAGGCACCATCAAAGTTCAGTTTGCTCCATCCTAAAGAAGGGGCCTTCCATTTATAATTAGCTCTAAGGCTAGTAGAAGCTTTGACACCTTTTCCAATTGTTACAGGAAATTTCAGCCCAAACCAATTCTTAACCATAAGGTCATCCCAACCAGTATATGACTTGTGTTTAGCACTTTGTAGTTGGATCCTGGCATTCATTACTTCCACTATAGATGCCTCAATCCGGCTTCGAAAAGAGGAATAATGCATTGAGATGTCTTGAAAGATCCTTCTGTTCCTTTCTTTCCATAGCTCCCAAATTAAAATGGATGGAGATATAATCCATAAGTTACCACATAAGCTTCCCTTGTAGAGCTGAGGCCACGAAGTAAAAAGAGATGAAATATCATTGGGAAGTGTAGAGGACTATCCCAGTTTGGCACATAGCCAACTCCAGCATTTCATTGCAAAGGGGCAAGTTAAGAGTAGATAATTTGTATCCTCTTCTTCACTATGACAAAGCACACACCTGGAGGGACCGTGAAATCCCATTTTTTAAAACCAATTGGTTGTCAAAATTCTCCCTTGAATTGCTACCCAAGAAAATATCCCTGCTTTAGGAAGGCAAAGTTTATTCCAGCATAACTGTCTATATACTTGGGGTTGTTGTTGAGAAGGAGTAGCTGAGAGGATCTTATATCCATCCTTCACTATATATATCCCTGATTTTGAGCCATTCCATATTAATTCATCCTTCCCCTCTTGGATAAGAAAAGTTCCGTCTTTTATAATTTGTTTCAGAGCCTTAAGTTCCTGAGGGTTAGTATTAGGGAGATCAAATTTCTTCCATTGCCAAGAACCAGTCGCAAAACTCTGAGAGTTCGGTTCTAGGTATTCTTTCACCAGAGGGCCCCATTCCTCTGTATAGGTTCTTCACATATCATTCTGGCCTAGCCAAAGGTTAATGCTGGGGTCTCCACCCCAAGAGTGCTCCCAAAATCTGGAAAAAGACCCATCTTTAATGTTCCAAGAAATGTTTTCTTCTATAACTCCTCTTGATTTGTAAATGAAGTTCCAAATTCTGGAACCTCTAGGAAGGTTAGATGATCTAATCACATTTGAATCATCTAGATGATGAAAGTACTTACCTCTCAAAATTTTGACCCATTTGAGGTTCCTTTCTTTGAGAATTTTCCAAAATAGTTTTGCTCCAAGGGCCTGATTCTGCCTCTGCTGATCCTTAATCCCCGATCCTCCTGCCTCCACTGGTTTGCAAATTTTTTCCCAAGAGATAAGAGAGAATTTTCTCTTGGTATCAGTACCTTGCCAAAAGAATTTTCTCAATTTCTTGAATATATTCATGTAACATCCCACAGGTAGGGATAGGCATGACATGAGATAAATAGGAATAGCTACTAGAGTAGCTTTTATGAGTACCACTCTCCCAACCCAGGAAAGCCATTTTGATTTCCAAGCATCCATTTTCCTATCCAATCTTTCTTCGATAGGTTTCCATGTAGATTCATTCCTTAATGTTTTATCTATTGGTATGCGAAGATATTTACAAGGAAAGGATCCAATATTGAACTTTAAGACCTTTTGGATGTCTTGCTAAACTTTTTCCTTGTGTTTAGAAAGCATATTTTTGACTTCTCTTTATTGGCTTCTGGCCCTGATGCCAATGAATATTTGTCCAAGATATCTTTCATGTGAGATGCCTTTGTTTTGTTACCTTTTCCAAATAGAAGTAAGTCATCAGCAAATTGTTGATGAGTGACAACTTTGACCAAGGAGGTGATTTCCACCCCTTGGATTAACCCTTGATCTTGGTGATTGATAAATATGCTCCCTAAAGCTTCTGCCATGATGATGAATAGAAAGGGAGAGAGGGGGTCTCCCTGCCAAATACCATTTGTTCCTTCAAACAATCCTGTAGGAGACCCATTGATTAAGATGGAAAATTTTGGAGTAGATATGCAGTAATATATGAGATTTATCCAAGCTCTGGAAAAGCCAAATTTTTCCATAAATTTTGCCAGAAACCTCCAATCTACTTTGTCATATGCCTTCTTAATATCCAGTTTAACTATCATACTGGGATGTTTATTACATTGGATAGAATTAATTGCCTCTTGTGCAATAATTATTCCATCTACTATTGACCTTACTGGTACAAATCTTGTTTTCTCTTCCCCTATGATTTTTTCTTAACACAAGTTTTAATCTACTAGCCAAAGCTTTAGAAAGAATTTTGTAAACAGTATTACATAAAGCAATTGGCCTAAATTCATCCATACACGAAGCATTTTCTTACTCTGGAATAAGAGAAATGAATGTGTTATTAATTTCAGTTAGAAATCTACCTGACGACCATCCAGCCTCCAATGCCGCAGTGAGTTCCTTCCCCAAAATGGGCCAACAATGTAGAAAGAAGCTCAGGGGGAAGCCATCAGGACCAGGAGATTTATCAGGAGCCATTTGTGATAGCGTTTCCTTGATTTATTTCTTAGTAAATTTGGTAAGAAGCATGCAATTATCAGAATCAGAGATGAGCTTTGGGATATCCCTTAGAAGATCCTCCTGAGCTGCAAAGTGAGACACTTCAGACTGATTAAGTAGCTTTTTGTAGAAACTAACTATTTCCTTTTGGATTTGTTTTTAATCCTGCGTGAGAGTACCATCCTCCTTAGTGATTTGGTGAATCCTATTAGCACTTTGATGATGTTTTGTGCTATTGTGGAAGAATTTTGTGTTTTTGTCCCCTGCTTCTAACCAACACTCTCTAGATTTCTGCTTCCAGAATATTTCTTCCTTTGCGAGTATATCTTCATGTGTTCATAGAAGATCTCTTTCTTGGTCAAATCTCTCCTTATCCATTCCTATCTGTATAATTATCTCATTCAGGTATTTGAGTTTCTGTTCTATCTCCTCTTTGGAGGAGAAAATGTTGTTGAATTGTGCTCTGTTCCATATAAGCAAGTTCTGCTTTATATATTTTAGTTTAGATATGAAAAAGAATAATTTGGAACCTTTTGGATTACATTCTAGCCACCAACCTGAGATTAGACTTAGGAACCTATTATCTTTCAGCCACATATTCTCAAATTTGAATGGGCAATGCAAAGGTTTATTTTCCCCAAGGATTTCCATCTGAATGGGAAAATGGTCTGAGCTAGAGGTTGGGGAAATAGATGCTTTGAGATCAAAGGGAAAAAGGGATAAGTCTCCTTTGAAGAAGAACCTGTCGAGCTTTTCTGCTATGTTGCTAGGACCCATTCTTTTGTTGTTCCATGTGAATTTCCCATTCTCCAGTTCAATTTCCATCAAAGCTTCCACTTGTAGCCAGTTTTTATAATCTGATTGGGATTGTGATTCCCTTTGTGAGCCGCCCAATTTTTTTGAAGGGTGAGAAATTGCATTAAAATCTCCCCCCATGAGAGTGTTCCCAATTTCTAATTCAAAGAAATGCCTTCTTAAGTCTTCCCACACTTCTTGTGTACCCTTCCTTAAGTTGGGGCCATACACATTTATTATATTAAACCGAAGATTTGACTGTAAGCATCTCACCTCTCCATTCATCCAATTTGATTTCTTCTTTAAAATAGTCATCTTGACAAGTCTTGGGTTCCACATAATGGCAATGCCCCCATATGATCCAATTGCATCAAATCCCTCTACTAGCCAGTCTCCGAGGGATTTGGAGAAGATGGATAAATATTCCATATTTGATTTTGTTTCTTGGATATGTACTATAGATGGTTTAGCCATCACAATGCAGCGTTTGACTAGCCGCTATTTGTTAAGAGCATTTAGGCCTCTAACATTCCAGGAAAGAACCTTCATTGGGACTTGGGAAGGAACTTCCCCTGCCCTGCTTTAAGATATTCAGTGATTTTTGCTTGATCCAAGTCCTCGCCATCTTCTGATCTTAATGTGGCCAATGATTTCCTCCCTTTGATTTTTTTCTTAACTATTCCACAGTCAGCCCTTGGTTTGATTATAGCAGACATTTGGAGTCCAAGGTGGGGAGGGGATAGATTAGAAGGGTTCTCCAAAGCAAAATCTTCTTCCCCATCGACCCCCCCTGGAGCTATTCCTAGGGATATGTCTGGTGATAGACAATTAGAAAATCCCATTCCTTCAATGGAATTCCATCTTTCTTCTTCTTCCACATAATCTGCTTCTAAGAGTCTTTCATTAAATGAAGTTGGGATATTGCTCTTTTTTGTGTAACTTTGATCAAAGCCTCCAAAAAGTTCATAAATTGCTTGTATTCGGGGAGAGATGGGAGAAGCAATATCTGGATCATCAATCCCATATTTTCCAAATCTTTCCATTTATGATAATGCTTCCATCATCTTCGCCTCCTTTTTCATTTTCTCTGCTGATTTCAGAGGGATGATCCTACCTTTAATCCTGCTTTTGTGCTTTGACTTTTTCGTCTTTTCTCCCTTTCCAAAACTAATCTGCCTTAATTCTTTCTCCCTAATTCTTGAGGATTTTCTGGTTCCGGAGCTGTTATTTGAGGAGTCAAAATCACTATTTTCTTTCTTCCTTTTTGTTGGATATGTGAGGGTCCTCTATTTTTTATTAACATTCTTACCCATCTTGGAGCCTGAGCTTGAACCTGTCTTTTCTATTACCCATAAATCACTAATCTTGGTTTGTAAAATATCGTCACCTTGCCAATCCTTTGAGGCTGGCTGCATATCTATAGGGATGAAATGTTATTTTTTTGTGTGATCCAGCTTAGGCATTGTATGCTGAAGCGGGAAAGTTTCTTCCTCCATTACTTGATCAACCAAATTAGAGATCATTTTTGCCTAGACTTCTCTAAACCATTGTGTCAATAGTTATTCTGCCACCTTTGGGTTGAATCGAGATATTCGAGAGGGATTCTCTGCAAATGTGAGTACATTTATGGGTAACTGTATTGTGAGGATGTCTCGATTAATCCTGTCTTTGTTAATGATTCCCGTAAGAAGTGTGCACTCAATGGTTTTGAGTTGCAGACTATCCTGGGTATAGTTGTTGTGGGATATTAGATATTCCAAAAGAAGAGCTTTTGAATTTGTCTTCATATAAGTATAGCCCATAATTCTCCAATATAAAAAACAAAGAAAAACTTGTATGACTTCTTTGAAAGGTTCCAAAGTTTTTGTTCTAATAACCTTGAAAGGTCTGTTTAGAATTCTTACCTCCGGGAAAAGAGCCAAAGTTGAGTTCCTTTGATTATTGATGTCTCTGATACTCTGATCCCAGCTTTGATGTGAAGAAAATGCGTGTGGATCTGTATCTATCAATGTTGTATTATCATCAATAAAGTCCTGGAGATCACCATTTTTTCTGAGCTTGTTTGAACTAACTCCAACTGTGACTTTTGATTTTTCCCTTCCTTAAAGGTTATCCCCTAGTTTTCATAGGATATGAGTTGCTCCCACATCCCAAATTTGGACTTGATCTTCAAAGATCTTGGTGAATACTTAGTAAGATCCATAAGTAGGCATATCCATGTTGTAGCAGAGATTTGGCAATGATGATGTCTAAGATAAATTCCCATATTTTTTGCTGTGATTTGGAGAGATTCAGAGTCTCTGTATTCCGTAGGGAGATTATTAATGCATATCCATCTTGGTATGAACCTGATCACATTTGTGGAGCTCACAAAGTTCGGAGTCCATTGTTGCATGTGTAGCCCAGAGTTGTTATAAAACCAGGCCTTTATCTTGAAAGTGATATCTCTAATAATCTTATCCTTGAAGTTGACAAGATAATATCCAAGCTCTGTATCTATGGATTCAATTCTAAGTATATTAGACCATTTGGAAAATGCCCAAGAAGAGAACTGAGAGTGTGTTATTTCTTCATTCCAAAATTTGCATATTAATGCATGTTGAACCAAGGAGTGGCTTCTTTGGGCTAGATATTCCATAGAGAAAGTGATGGGGACTTCCCCTTGGCTTATTTGAGAGAGGCTGGCCTTTGTTGTTCTTTTATTTGGTTCCAACTGGGTGTTCTGTTGATTAGTGATTTTGTTCTGAGCCGATGTTGCATCCATTCTCTCTTGGGGAGTGTGAATAGGCCTCCATATGTAAGAGGATTTCCTTATTTTGTGAAGACTTTCCTTGTACTTAGAAAGGTTATTCTTTTCTTGATATCTCTGAAGAGTTGCACTCTTTTTTTATTGATCTCTCAGTGGATGTTAGACCAGGCCCGCTTTGGTAGAGGGGGATTGATTGGTCTGTCAGCTTTGGTCGGTGGAAAAAAAAGGAATGAGATTGGGATTGAATGATAAGGATAAGATGTCCTTATACTTGCTAGAGAGACTTCTGAAGCCTTTTTGTTCTTCTCCAAGAGACAGTGTCTGATAGCTGCTTTCTTAATTGTGTGTTACTTTGAATCCAAAATGTGACCGTTTGAAAGTTTCTGGATTCATATCCCATTCAGTGATTCTAGCGGGTTTCTTTTGCTTTCCATTTCCTGAAATCCTTCTGGAGGACAGAGCTTTGTCCACCCATAACCCATTCTGAAACACCCATTGCGGAATATGTCTTGATTCCCCAGTACCACGGACATTCCCTGCAACTGAAAATCCTCCCTTTCCTCCAATTCTCCAGTGATTAGCCATTGATTCCTTCCACTCTCTTCGATCTCTACCAATAATTGCAATAGAATCCTTGGATTGTTGTGTTATTATAGCTCAAAATAGATTTTATGTTCACAAAAATTTTCTTGAGACAGCATAAACATACAATTTGTTTATGTGCTCTTTATTGTTTATATGATTTTTTTTTTACTTTTATGCATGTTATACCATGTTTAATTATATTTATCTGGTTTGCTGATAAATTAATCCTTGAAGTCTTGGGCATATTGTTGAATGGTGAAATTGGTTGCAACTTATAAACCCTTGCCATTTGGTTACCAAACGGGTGAGATGGGAACTACAAGACTCTATAGACTTTGAAATAAGTGATCAAGGCTAACTGGTTCCATCTTTTGGAGTCCTGGGAATGTCATTATGGAACTGAGAGTTATGTTACCATATTGAAAACCCAAATAAAAGGTCATTTTTTAACGCTTTGTTTACCTTCTTGATAGGAGTGATTACGAAAGGAGGATAACTTATGTAGGCTTACAAATTAAAAAGTAGGATAATTTATGTTTTTAGCTGATGTTATAGTAAGATGATAAATGTTTTTATCTAATTTTAAAAGATGAGTGGAGTGGTCTTATTGTATTTTTATTTTCTATTATAATTATAAAATAAATGTAACTAGTATATGACACCGACTATCCAGCCCATTAATTTTCATGCACCCTGCACAATCCACCATGTTGCCATTGCCATTGTCATAACCATAGATGCAATTAAAACTGCACTATCGTATTGACACTCATGGCCCTGCATCAGTCTTTTTTATTACCTTTAAACTTGCTTTAAGGATTTGTCTGCATATTTTCTGGGTAAACATAAGTCAAGCTTCTTCCACCATTTATAAAAATAATTTATTGATTGTTCAACTTATTAAGCTTGAGATTACTTAAAATGAACTAATTGTACTAACTTCCTAAAAATCAAGCTTAAGAAAATATGCACACTACCATAACATTGATGACCCAATGCAAGGAGAATTAAACCTAATCTCCCACTCTCACTTTCTTAGCTTGAAGGTAATACATGGATACTTAATATCTATGATTGTTTATTCAATTATTTTTTTAGCAAGTTGGTTTGTTGAACCTTAAGTAACACATTTGGCTAAATTTTGGTTTAATTGTCCTTTTTCAAACTATATTAAAATATTAATAATGAGATGGTAATGCTTGGAGGGCCCCTTTGTTCTTTATGGGACAAATGTACAAGGAAGTAAAAACTTGAATTCCATTGACAACAACCTAAATATTCCCTACATGAACATCCCTCCATGTCCATTGTATACAAGTTGTTCTTACCTTTGTAAAAAAAACTAAAGGATATTTGATTAAATTATTTTGAGAATTAAAAAAAAAAAATTGTTAATATTTTATATGTTTAATAGATATATTATTTTAAACTTTAAATATAATTTTGAATCTAATATGAATTCATTTTGAAGTGTACATTGAATAACATTGAGTAAAAAAGATGGGTACCTAATTTGAGCTTAATTTGGTTTCAAGTTAACGCTATCAACTAAGCAAATAAAGTCATTTTTCAAATGTGAACATGTAGCATTTAAAAAATATAGAATATAAATTGGATATATATCTAATTATACTTCTAGATAAATTAGGTAATAGTTTAATTTAATCAACACTTTTGTAAATTTTGCATTTGTGCTACAAGGTGCAATGAATTATGAATGAAAAATTAAAAATGGTTGCTATTCTTTATAAATATTTTAATGAAGTATGGGATTTGTAGTTTGTAGTTTGGTGGTGCTTTTAACAAAGAGTGGAGATTGTAAAAGGAATGGGGAGTGCAAAGAAAGTACAAAAATATTGATGTTAGATGAAGAGGATGCACAAGTAACTTGAAGCATTACAATAATGAAGCCTCCATACACACACCCTTTGTTTCACACTTTTCATGTAAGTATAAGGTTGCAAGCTTATGAATCTACCTATTTGGGGAAACAAGAAATTAAAATAAAGTTACAATAATTAGATTATATTGGGATCCAAAAAAGAGAGAAAGTTGAACCTAGAACATCAAATGTGTATATATGGTTATTATTATTAATCAATATATTTGTTTCTATTTTAAATTAGTTTCGTTGAAATGGTTTACTCTTTGAGAAAATCATTTTTTAGGTTTATCTTCCAATGTAACTCTACTATTTTTTCATATTTTAAATTTTTAAATTAAACTTATAACTATTTATATAGCAATTATGTGTCTATGTTGTTGAAGTAATGAAAACCTCCTCTAATTTAGTTGTTAGGCTATTATATGATGGGGAACCCGACTAGAATAATTTTTTTAGAATCAAATCAATTCTATATAATTGACAATCTAATCAATGCATGATAATGTGCAAAAGTTATGCATAGTAATGACGAGTGCAATTGACTGATGATTTAAAATAATTCTTCCTACCGGCGTAACCATTGCTCCTTGTTGAGGTGAAATTGCTAGTTATTACAAACTTGTACTCTATAAGACATAAACCTTTAGTTCATTGTGAGAGAAACTATGTTGTAACCATAGGGTTATCGTTGGGAAGGATGCTTTTGTGTACTAATATGTTATGTCATTGTAGCAAAATCAGTTGAAATTCCTTCTCAAATTCTTATAGTTGTTGATTTTAGAACTATTAACAATTGTTATAGTCAAAGAAAATAGAGTAGGGTTAACATTGGGAAGGATGTTTGTGTGTATTAATATGGTGTTGCAACAGAATCGGTTGAAATTTCTTGAGAATTCCTTATAGTTGTTTTATTTCAAAGCTATTATCAAATGTTATAGCCAAAGAAAATAGAGTGTAGTGTAGATGTTCAAATGATGAGGTTTTTATCTAATGACATCAGGAGGACTTGTATCTAGAGCATACTTTTTTAGTTCATGGGATATCTTCACTACAATAATTGTCATTAAGTTTTTGGTTCCATTTGCATTATGGTTATTTAATGCACAAATGATCATAACACAAGGTAAGTTAAATTTACATCAAGTGTAAGTATAAAATGATGGGGACCAAGAATAGCATATCAAAAGTGGCATGTTTTTTGAAGCTAGGCTGAAGAAAGGAAGAAAGTCAGATCTTTCACTGTGATGGAAATCAAAGTCTATACAAGACTTATGAGCCCAATTTATTGACTTCTTTATTTGACCCAACAAACTTTTATGTTCATTACATACTTTTACTTTAAAATCATGATACTTTCCAATTGATAAGACTGTTTTTTAAGTGTTGAAGTATGTTTACTTATGAATGATACATTGTACGCACGCATGCCCATGTGTGTGAAAATGTGTGAAAATTATATGGTTGTCATTATGAAGGGTGTTTCTATGTACTAATATATTATTGTAACAAAACAAATCAAAACTCCCTAAGGGTTTTCTATAGTTGTTTAACTACAAAGTCAATCACAATTCCTATAGCCAAAGAAAATAGAGTGTAGAGTGGACCTTCAAATGATGAAGTTTATATCCAATGACACTATGTGAACTCATATATGTAGTAGATGTTAGCAATATGTGTTCAATATTGTCATTGATGCCATCTTGGTGTGTGCATTGATGTCAACTTGATGAAAAGTTGTATGTGTTTAGTAGTGTACCTCATGGAGAGAAGTGTAATAGGTGTGTATGAGAGAAGTATTCAGTTATCATGATTGTCAGTAGGTGGTATATGGGAAGTTGAAATATGTAAAAAGAAAATTTAAAGATTAATATGTAGGAAAGAGTATTTGAAGTCTGATATTAGTTGTTGAGATGTTTCTCTAATGTCTGGTGGTGATGAGAGGTTAGTATGTTGTATACCCAAAAGGTGACAAGTATGAGACGTTGGTATATGCAAGGGCGAGTATTTGAAGTCCTAATGGAAGAATGATTTGCATTAGAAGTTGGTGACTTGTAGTTTTCGTGTCGTCGTGCATGGTCTGTGAATGTTGAATTGTCCTAGTTTTAGGTCCATAAGAGTTCAAAGGTTAAAGGTGTGTTTTTTTGTTTGCTAATAGTGAGGTTGACTACCAGGAATGATTAGGAATGGTTTGAAGAATGCTTTGCATTGATGTTTCTAGGTGTGCAGTTTGGTGGACATGTTTTTGCTTCGCAAGTGAAAATATGTTTCTTTAACTGTGACATTGGTGTTTGTGTTGGTCTCTAGGTGACTTAGTTGTATATAGTAATTTAATTTATAAGTTATTAGTTTGGATATGATTTGGAGGAAGAGTTAAGAGGTTGGTGTTGATCCTTTCAGAACGTGTTGAGATATGCAATGAGTTATGAACTTTGGATAATATTTTTGGGTTGATTGGTTAACATGTTCTTTTTATTTGTTGTACATTATGCTTGGCACTAACTTTGGAAGATTTTGTGATGCATGCGCTTTGATTAAATCATTTTTGAAAGATGTGATGTGATGTAATTGGGTTCCCTTTATCTCTTTAAGTGGACTACACTAAGTAAAAGTGTTCATGGGGGTAGACCTTGAGAAAATAATGCTTATCTATATCACAGGTGACGTAGTTATGTTTTGGGTGATCAAGTTGATACATATAGATGTGTGGATAGTTAAGTTGAGGTGGGGATTAACTTTGATTGTATGTGAATCAAATTTGAGGTTAATTATATTTGAGTATGAAAGAGGAAAGGTGCAAATGTGTGGTTGACTAGGATATTCTACATCTTTTCAATTCACCATATTCCTATACCTGCTCGAAGATAGTGGCTCTTATAGAAACTTGTGCAATCTTGTATCTTGAACTGAAGAAGTGTTCTTTTGTTTTGATCGGTTAACCCAAAGAAGTGATCTTTAGTGGTTTACAATTTCTTTTATATTTACCTAAGGTTGGTGCTTTAGCCAATAAGTTTTTTTCAAGAGTAGTGTACTCCTTGGTCTATGGCCTAAAAATTTGTAAAATGTTATTCATATAGTGAGTTTCATTCTCGTCATGGGTTTTCACACATTGGGTTTTTCTTGTAAAAATCAGGTGTCCATGTGTTTGTGTTGTTATTGTATTAATTTTTTCATTGATGGTTACGTTGGATAAAGATAATTGATAAGTGTGTTTGATAGAAAAATTTTAGATCTAGATTAAGATTGATTCACCTCCCTATCATTCTTGAGAAATTTTCAACAATTGGTTTTAGAGATAACTTCCTCCAAAAGAAAGTTAAATACTTGAGGAAGATCCAGGATGAAAATTGAAAATGGAATCAAAGCACCTAAGTTCAATGCAACATATTATGATTTTTCAAAGGCAAGGATGAAATCACATTTGGACTCTATGTCATTGGGTATTTTGGATATTGGCAAGAAACTTTCCAGTCCTCTAATTGGTGGTCCTTCTACACTAGATGAAATCAAGTTGTATGAGAATAATGCAAAGGTTAAATAAAAACTATTATTAAAGTGGAGTGAGTGATTCAAATTTTATGAAAGTTGTGTCCTACAAGTCTGCAAATGAAATTTGGGAGAAGCTTAGCATTATATATAAAGGAGACAAGAAGATCAACAAATTCAAGTTGCAAAACCTAATATGCAAATTTGAAACCCTAAGAATTATAGAAGATGAAAACATTGAAGGTTACCTACATTGGGTAAATAAGGTTGTGAGTTCAATTAGAGGAATTAATGGAGCTATAGAAGAAAATGATGTTGTGTGGAAAGTGATGAGAACTATGACCAAAAATTACAAATCTTTGTTGGTTTCTATTAGGTAGATTCAAGACATGGACAAATACACATTGGATTTTCTCTATGGGGAAATAACTTATTTTTAGTTGGATGAGCTTGGAGATAGGAAACATGATAGAAAGGATGTTGCATTTGAGGCTACAAAGAAGATTGAAGATGTACCTAAAATAAATTATGATCCAAACAAAGGAGCAGACTTTGTAAGAAGACTAAAGAAAGGATCCAAAAGGTATAAAAGTAAGTTATCATTAAAGTGTTTCAATTGTGGAAGAATAGGTGATTTTACTACTAAATTTCCTTACAAGGAAGAAAACTATGAGAATCCTTATGATGATAGTTGTGAGAAGCCTAAGGACTGGTAATAGAGACAAGAGTAAGAAGGATTTTTTATGTGGATACTCATTCATTAGAAGATGAAAATGGAAATGATGCAGATGTTGATGTGTAGTTCCTAGAAATCAAAGAGAATGATAGTAAAAGATCCAAAGTAATTAAGATCTCTCTCTCTCTCTCTCTCTCTCTCTCTCTCTCTCTCTCTCTCTCTCTCTCTCTCTCTCTCTCTCTCTCTCTCTCTCACACACACACACACACACACACACACACACACACATTAAGCATTCTTGAATCACAAAACTACCATCATCTATGGTTACTAAACATCATCTCATTTTGGAACTAGATAAACCTGTCTCCTTGTTTCTATGCTTTTATCTTTTCTTTTATCTTTGGAGTGTCTTGTGTCATCATAATAATGCATTCCTTTGTTCTTCATGTATCCAACTGTTTATCTATTTTTTTGATAGATTCATTTAAGTATTATATTTCATATATGATTGTATTCTTTGCCATATCTAGACTTAGATTGTATCCACTAGTTGTTAACCTTCTCTATTTGCATCCTTTTTTTTATTATCCTTTCTAGCCTATACACTTTATGGTGTGTCACATATTGATGTTAAGATCGTGTTTCCCTATTAAAAGTTAATTATTTGATATATTCACCCTTCAACAAATATGAAACTATTATCTCTTACTCTTGCTAGCCATAACTTCATACTTCTTGTCAAATGATCTAGAATCATTATAACTTACCAAGCATAATACAACTAAATAGAAGGATATGTTATTGTTTATACCATTTTTTTTTGTCTCCAAAGTGCCTGATAACTCAATTACAGTATGTTAATTTTTGGAAAATGACAAATGACATTGAAAGTCATCAACTTGGTACAACCTCAAAAATCTCTTCTAAAGTAAAATCAAAATTGTAAAGTATCAATCTCTATCTTGTTATCACTACAATTACTTTGAACATTAAAATACAATAATTAGTCGAAGTCTTACAGTTGGCATATTCAAGTCTTCTATAAAAAATCATAGTAAGCCCAAACAACATGATACAAATTTTTGTCCTCAAACATTCATGCCTTATACTCTTTACATAAATGTTCCATTCACTACCTCTTTTAGGCCTCCTTTATATATGATCTACAATGCTACTGTTATAAATTCTAATCTAGATCTCTATTTTTTTCAAATACCATTTTTAATACCTCTTATTGTTGTTTACAAATCTTTGCACACCTGTCAAACTCATACTTGTTTTCACAACCTCAAAACAAACATTATGATTTCAAACATAAAGTGATACCATTACATGATGTATCAAACTGATAAAACCTTGTATCCTTTTTTTTCTAAAGAGAAGATACTTGTTTTTAACAATAGATATCACAAGGACTATCGTAAACCATGACTGTGATTTCTACCAGAAAATGCCTCACACCAATGACCACCATATATACATATCACCTTAGAAATTGATTCATCAATCTTAATAAAGTCATTGTTACACATTCATATTTTTAGCCTAACAACTTGTTAACCTTAACCATAAATATACAATTGTCCACATGTATAACATCACAAATATGATAATAGGTGCAAGATTAAATTTGGACAAAGTTTACTCATCCAACATTGTCCTTAGTGACTTGTATCAGTGACTTCAACATATACAAACTTCATTTGTCTGAATGAGTCATCACTACAAATAATTCATCCAAGTAAAAAACTCACCAATATATTATTAGTGTACTTTCTACTTCAACCTTCTGCAAAAGATATACTAGCACTTGCACCTGAAAGGAGGTGCAAGGGATATGTCGATAGGTTTTTGATTTGAAAGTATAAATGGAGACTTAGATAATAAAATATAGTGTATAAAAGTGATGGTCTACAAACACGTAGCATTGTAAAAAGGAAGTCTTGTACATAGTAGCATCCATTTTGGATTCAAAGTAAAGTTAAAATAGTGTCCTATTATATTTTTTGTAGGTCATCCTAATAAAACGTAGCATTGAAATGCGTGGAAACAAAAAAAAATTATATTTTTAAATATGAATCTTTTTTGTTTCCTCTTCTTGATCAACAAGTGTGAACTTATATAAGAGAAAATACTATAATTGACAAGTAACAAAAAATGTAGACCATCTATAAAGATGTAACCATGAGCATGTACCAATTTCTAGGCATCCTTTCCACAACAGTCACATCTCCAATAACCAATACAAAAAAAAAAACATCATGAACATACATTAACAAATTATATATGTATTTACCATAAGAATTAACATATTATACCTAAGATAATTTACATATCATATCTGGGATACTAAAACTATTTTCGTTGTCTTTCTTTTGTACTTTTCATAGAATGTGTGTTATTAAAAGATATATCTATATTGAAAATATACTTTGCATGCTGTTGACAGAGTTTTCTTGACCGGGTCAACCAACAGTCATAAGTTGTCACCGGGTTCCGGGGATACCGGCCAACTTCGCCTGCAAAGGTCATCTGGGGAGATTATATTCCCTGGGCCTTCAAGCACCTAGGTGTCGGGTCATGATGGCGCGGGGCTCGGTTGGGAGAAGTGACTATTTTCGAGGGGGATAGCTGGTTTCTTCAACTCAATACCTCCGAAGATTCGATAAAGTAAGGTTTCCCCTAGCGTTCTACACTTAGCAAATAAAACGAAAAAAGATCCTGCAGGGTTAGAAACATTTCATCTAACTACAGTCATGTTTAAACATCCAGAACATCAATAATACTCTGATAGACTACACTAAATACCAAAGAAATACATAACCGTCAGCTAGCATTT
>MU214439.1:64106-97353 GCA_018584345.1 Thuja plicata | reverse complement strand
AACCCTATTTACATCATGTTTCAATAAAATACAATATCTGGGGGCCGGTACTACCTGTGCCACCCTACAAAAGACCTGGAGACGGAATAGGTCTGCCATGTCAAAAGAATAAGACAAGAATATACATCGGAAGAATCGGTCTTGAGAAGAGAGCCAGAAAGGAGAAAGAAGAAAGTAGGTCCCTCGGGGACCAAGGCTACATGCCTCATAAATGGGAAATGCGGTGCCCTATCTCCAATGTGCCAGGTGTACCCTTGAGCAACGCCTCAAGAAGACCATCCTATCAGAAAACCAACTGCCGAGCTGATGCCCCTTGATGTGGCCAACTACCCTCTGACAACCTTTATTAACCATTCTGAAAGTGACCGGTCGGCCTCGAGGACCGGGACACGGATCACTTTCAAAGAATACAAAATTTTGGATCTCAGACTTCGGGATCTGGGGACTTACGTCCCAAAAAAGAATAAAGAATACTCAATGTGAGTTTTTCCCAACCTCCGGAGAAAACTCAAGGTTGCTTATTATCGTTGAAAGCCTAGAGGAGGCGGGAAATGCCATCTTCATCTATATCTTTCAGGCTGGCCCTTCTGTGCTTGGCCACTTCAACTTGTTCCCCCAGGTCTGGAACATTTTCTTTAAATTCATCTGCCATTCTCATCACGTCATGACCACTCAGTATCATGTGGGTTAATTTTTCCATCTGGGCCCCATCTATCCCCTTCGAAGACTGATACCGGGATTTCATTATTTCATCGAAACTCCCCAAAACTGAATCTTCGGGGGTACATGTATCTGTGCTAAGGGGATCAGCCCCGAAAGTCTTTATTACAAAAGACTTGTATAAATTGGAAGAATATTTTACAGCATTTACCTTATCTTGTAAGGACCCTACCAGTTGCTTGGTTACCTCCAATGTGAGGTCAAGTCTGGAATGCTGGGTTCTCACAAAATCAAATGATTCATCACCCAGAATTTTGGATTCAGAAATAATATCCTCTCCCAAGGTAAGGAGCTCTTCAAGATCCACCTTCCAAGCTTGGTAATTCTCGGCATCACCCTCCCATAGCTCAATAAGAGTTTCTACCTGGTGAATAACCTGTCGGGCCGTGAATAGATCTGGGAGGGTGGACACCAGGAAATGCTGGGTGTTTCCTATCTGCAGGGTGACCCACTCGTCCACTGCTTGAGATTTCTTCTTCATCACTCGCAGGGAGTCTATGTCACTCTATGGTATATATTCTAAGGTGGAGGCCTCCGGAGGAGTGGCATTGATGGGTCGAGCCAGCTTAGTAAGCAACCCCATAAGGTTTGCATTCTTTTCCTTTTCAGCTTTGAGCCTCTGGGCTTCCTTTTCATATCGGGCTTCCACTGCCCTTGCTTCCTCCTTTAGCAAGTCTACCTCACCTTACTTTCCCCGTTTCCCTAGTGATACCTCCGCAACATTATAGTCTCCGGGGTCTGCGATTGCTTCATCGGTGTCTGGGGGAGGTGTTGCCACAACGACAATTGTTTCTCCGCCCGGCCTAGTTCAGAGGGTATGAACTGTCCAGGCTTTCTTGGCCTTCAGCGGGGCTTGGACTTGGGCCATCATTTCGGCTAGGGAGAGGGGAATCACAGGAGTGGACTGAGCTTTTCTTTTCCTTCTCTCTACCAGCCACTAAGGTGGGAGGGGTGGCCTTCCTGCCAGAATTTGTTCCCCCGATTCTTCTCCGGTACCCTACTGTTGTTGCTCCTCAGCAGCGTGGACCTCATCCGTTCCTCTCCCTGCCTCAACTTCTTTTGCAGCAACGTTCTCTTCAATCTCCATCTCCTCAGCCTTGTCCTGTACGTCTATCACTGGGTTTGGACTCTGGTAGGCTTCTTCAGGGATTTCTTCTTTGAGATGCTCTTCTTCTTCTTGTTGTTCTTCTGCCAGGGCCTCTTCCTCTGTCGGCACCTCTTTCGACAGTAGGGGAGGTGTTGGGCCAAGATTTAGAGTTTGGGCCGCTGTGATCACCTGCCCAAAGGTGGCTCCTGGGAGTGGCCCTTGGAACATGGTGGCTGGGGTTATGGTTATTCCTGAAGGTCTGGTTCCCCCAGCAGATGCCATTTGTTCACCTTGTTTTTGTTGGTCCACTCCCAGACCTTGCATCGCTTGAGCCCCAGAGGCAATCTCTGGCTCTGGCTCTTTCTCTTCCACCTGCTGCTCTTGTCCCTATGCAGGTTCCTGTTCAAAGTCTTCTTGCTCTGCAGCCTCTTGTTCTGTCCCCGGGACTTCTGCCTCCGTTTGGGTATTGTCCCCTTGCAAATTTCTGAACTTGTCGGTTGCAAATACATCAAATTCTGCTTGTGGAGGGGGACTTGCTGGGACCTCTCCAGGTTTTGTTTCCTTCTCTGGTTTCAGAGAACTAGAAGAAATGATCTCTACTTCTTGGGGTCGGGATGCCTCTGGCTCCGAATCTGCCTTGGGATTTTTTCAGAGCTTCTTCTTTCTCCGGGTAACCAGAGGTGGCCCCGCACCTCTTATTTCCGCCACCTCTAGGGGATCCACCCCCGTTGCCTTTACCATTAAGGTTTCTAATGACGGGGAGGAGGGCGGACGAAGTGGTCCGGCCATGAGTGGTGGAGTGGCCAGCCATGTTATTAATTGCTCCCTCATTTGCTAGGAGGCTGCCACTGACTGTTTTATTTGTTCTGTGATGGGGACTTCTTGCACAGAAGGGGTCGTGTCTATTATTTTTCCCTTGTTTTCTCCCTGCAAAGAAGTCCCGGCCCCCGGGGTCAATCTTGGTACTAGTTGTGGGGTTAACTTCGGCGCCGGCTAGGCTGCTCGGCGGGTACTCCCGGGGCACACCTTCTTAAAATATGCGTGGCTTTTCTCGACCACCTCTCGAGTGAAGTCTTCAATAGTGGGCCCTTCCTGGGTGGCCTAGTTCACTGGTGGAAGAGCCTTTTTCTCGATCCCCTTTTCTTTGTACTGGGGATCGATAGTGGGGGCGACATCTGAGAAGTCCGCCGAGAATTTTTGGAGCTTCAGTTTCTGCATCATGCCAGCTGTCATTCTGACATAGTGCCTTCTCCGCACCTCCACATCATCTTGGCAGTCTACCCAGAAGTCCTCCATGTGTATATGATGGGGCTCTGAAGCCCGGGGCATTGCCGTTGCAATTCTGCCATGTGGATCAAAAAAATTTCGCGCCAGATAAAATTCCTGTAAGTTATAACTTTTCAGCTCATTGTCCACCTCCTTTACGGTGGCCAGACTGCATGTGTAGTTCCCACAGGTAATTGGGAATGGAATGTTGGGGATCTTTTTGAGGGAAAAGAAGGCATGCACTTCCATTATTTGCCTGTAATACTCCAATAGCACGATCTTGTCCCCACAATGTCTGGGCAACAAGTAGGGTTTCCCAGAGAAGTTGGTGACCCTAATGTATGTGTGTTGTTGGAATTAAATATATTAATGTCTATAACTATGGACCAACTTCATCGCCTCAGTAGATAGGTGGTATCCGACATCCCGGGTGGGTGTAAGCAGATAGTAGTAAATGAACGCATCGTTTACCCGGTAGAAACTGGGGAAGCTGGCCTCCCACTGAACCTATGGGAAATGGTCCCACGGTGCCTTTTGTCCCGGGCCAATCTTGAGCATGCCATCAATAAGTAGACCGTGGGAATGGGGCCTCTGCTGCGTTAGGGCCCAGAAAATGTAGGAAGACATGTAAAACTTTTTCTTACTGTTCAACTGCTAGAACTAGAAGTTGACATGGTTGGAGATTATTGTGGCCCAATCGAAGTATTCTCCCTTAGTGGAGATGCTGAGGAGGAAATAGTACATCCATTTGGAAAACTCTTGGGCGGAGGGCTGCCCAAAGACCCGGGCTAATGCTATCATCCCCATCTGGATGCTCTCCTTGAATTCAGAGCAAGGAATTTCTATCTTCATTCTCTTTGGGTCCCTCTTCGGGGCCTTGAGCCAATGGGTATTCATGTATACCTGGGCAATGTCCTCCAGTTGTGTGAACTGGGTCAAGGCGTCAGTCCTTGTAACCACTGTGGCCCTATCAAATTATGGGATTCCCAGGCTCACCCGGAATGTGACTGGGTCGAGGGACACCAGTGGGGTGGGGTATCCATTGGGCTCTGCGACCGTGAGCATAACGGCCCAGATAGAGGAGTTGTAGTTGGCAGCCAGTGTTTGGATAAGCTCCAGAGATTGCACGGAGCATGGGAAGCAAGCCGCCCGGAGGATTCTGGAGCCCCTGACGTTGATTGCTAATTGATCTCCAGCCTGTTGCTGGATGTGCATTATTTTCACCAAGGCCTGCATCTCCGGCCATGTTCCAACGTTGGTGTCGGTTATCAGCTTCACCTTGGACTCGATCTTTGAGCCCATGATGACATTGTCCTATACAAATTTCATGGTGAGGGGCACCTTCTCCAGGGCTTTCTCCATCTTAGATTTTACTGCTGCCCTGGTCTCTACTGCGGAAGGTAGCTCTGGACTTCCGGGCGGAGAAGATGCGGATGCCTCAGACATGTTCAGAAGATGAACTCCGGGAACCTGTGAGACAAAGCGACCGTCAGAACATATTTATCAAAATAATTATTCTGGGGTCCGGAGATCTTACCGCTGTGATGTTTGCTTTCCTAAAAAGTTAGTTTCATTCAAGAATAACCGAAAAGCAAAACACATCGAACAAACTTTAGATTTTCATTAAACATCTAGGTCTGGGGATTTTTATCACACTTGGTAAATACATAGGATGGATGATGGTAGGAGACCCGAAACCCAGAGAAATGACCGTTGGTGAGGATGCGTAAAAAGCCAAGTCATCGAGCCCACGTGGGCGCCACGTGTGTAGGTATTAAATGCAAGTTATGGCGATGACGATGGAGCCAACTGTCCGAATGCGTGAAAAGGGAAAGCCACTTGGCTGGAATTGATTATGTGCATGGGACTTAAATAAGGTTTTGACAGACTTCATGGAGGAGAGATAAAACTACCTGTTTGAAACCGACCGAGAGCCGAGTTTCAAACAGGTGGTTTTATGCCCCAAGGCGAGTTCAGAGTCAGAAAACTAGAAACAGAGGCGACTCGACCAGCTTGTCAAGTCACCCAGAAGGATATACATGGAGCTAAGGGATATATACAAAGACATAGAGGGATATACAGAGACTATATACAACTATACACATATATACATAAGATATATAGCGCAAAATGACACCCGCGGGAAAACTAGATGAGACAAAGACATATATACAGCTATTTACCTATTTTACAAATGAACCACTTCTACATAGAGGGCGGACAACCCTCTGGCAGAGCCGACCCACCAACAGGCGGCAAAACCAGAAGACAAAAAATAGACCAAACAGAGAAACAAAATAAATAAGATAAACAAAACCAGGCGGAACGGAAGAAAACCAGAGAGCGAAAAACAGAAACACCAACCTGAGAACGCAGAAGGTGGAGGAAAGGGAAGAGTTACTGCAGGAGCTCTGCAACAGCTTGAGTTGTCAAACGGTCAGAGTCACCACCACAAAGCACTCGCAATTGCCTGAAAGTGACTGGAAATGTTAAGCGTTGATTTCCATAAACTCTCTGTAAATGTTCTGTTAATCGCTTTGAAATCGCTCTCTAAATCGCTCTAAGTGCTTGAAGGTTTTAATCGCGGTAAATGTGAAAGTGACAGATAACTCCTATTTATACCCACGGTAAAAAGGTAGTCCTCCTCCTCCTGGCAATCTCCGAACAAGCAAAACCTCCGGACTCCGAGCCTGGGGATTCCCCGTGATGATATCCTTAAGAACATCATGACGAAGAATCCTGGAGTCCAGAGTCTGGTTCCCAACGAAGGATGACCTCCAGGACCAGAGTCCCGGAGGCAAAAACCAAACGAACAAAATACCACACCAGGGAAGAAAACCCCAGAGAAAGAAAACAAAAGGGAAAGAAAGACAAGGCAAAGCCGCAAACAAAAACAAAAAGGGGGACCCAACATTTTGCACACAAAATGTAGGGACGGGGATGCAGGGCATAACAAATGGCGACTACCTGGGATAAATGCCTTAGCGCATTTGAGAACTATAGAATCTCTGGTTAGCAAAATTGGAACAGGTCACTTCTCGAAGCGTCTGACAGGCAAAGAGCAACATATCTGAGAGAATCCAACCACATGAGTATCAGTCCATAGTCTTTCATCAGTGGTGTCGTGTGTGCTTTGGAAGGAAACCAAGCCGATGACCTCTGGGAGGAGTAGAGAAGAGGCACTAATTATATCGAACCAGTCATCAATTTGCTCGCTTCCCCCGGAGACCAGAGTTTCATCCCACTTTCCTCTTGTTATTTTGTTTGTTTCTGGGTGGGGAAGGCGGTACTTCTTTCACCATTAAGCTTAAGCTTAGCTAATTTTAATGGCAGTACTTCTTTCACCTGTCCACCTATGATTAGATGTTTGAAGAGGGGATAAAGCCCTAGACCCGGGAAGAATTTCTTTAGAGTTTCAGACGTGGGTCAACCAATCAGTACAGCCGATCTACCCCCGATGTGTCCGATTACTTGTTCCTTATATTACTTGTGTTCACTGATTGCCAGACTCCCAGAGACAACACCCAATGGAGATTGCTCAAAATGTGTCATAACCCATAGAACAACCCTGGAGACTAGGCTGACTCCACCGTGCTAAAGACAGATTCTAGAGTCCACCATGTCGTAGACATTGCACCGGGAACCAGAGTTATGCGAAGTATTCCAATTCCTACAAGACAGAAAAAAATGCCGGGACCGAAAGAAACCTGAAAATGAAAACAAAAATGACAAAAGAGGACTATCTCAGAGGACAGCCGACAAGGCTATTTACAAGACAGGGCACCTCGCACGAGGCACCCGGAAGAAATATTTACAAGTGGAAGGCTTTACATATAATACAACTTTGGACAAAATTACCCTACTTGAAGTAGTGTTTCAGAAACTGTCCATTAACATGCAATGAGGTAGGTTCCCCAGTCAAGGTGTTAAGGCGGTAAGTATTTGCCCCACAAATTTTTGAGATCAAGTATGGTCCGAGCCAGAGCCGTTGGAACTTGGTATGCTTTCCTTTCTTCTCCCAGGCCTTGTCCCATAACATGACTAGATCCAAAATCTGAAAGGCCTTGTATTGGGCTCTTTTGTCAAACCATCATTTTACCACTGCTTGATGATGCGCAAAATGCTTAAGGGTCACGTCTCGTTGTTCTTCCATTCACACCAGATTCAAGAGTCAAACCTCCACGATGTTGTCCCTGTTGCCAAATTCCTGCATAAACTATAAAATTGAGATCTGTAAGTTGACTGGGAATACAGGGTTCTAACCGTAAACCAGATGGAATGGGGACGTTCCCAGGGCAACCTTAATACAAATGCAATATGTCCAGAGGGCGAATTTCAACTTTTGATGCCAATCCCGGGGATTCTGTTCTAACAAATGTTTGATCACTTCAAGTAGATTTTTGTTTGTCGATTTAGCAACGCCATTTCCCTGGGGATAATAGTTGTTGGAAAACTTCAGAGTGATCTTCCGATTGTAGGTCCATTCGAGTAACTATGCTGAAGAAAATGCCGGACCATTGTCACACATTAGAGCAAAGGGCATCCCAAACCTTGTGACGATTTTTTCTTCCAGGAATTTGATAACTACGTCTGCCTTGTTGTTTTTGCAAAGTATAGCCTCAGACCACCGAGTGCAGTAATCAGTAGTAGTTAGAATGTATCAGTGGTTGGCAGACGAGTTGGGGTTAATTTCCCCGATGAAGTCAAATGCCCACTGGGTGAAGGGTCTAGCCTCGTAGACTGGTTGTAAATGCATAGCTGGGTTACGGTCACGATGCGCCGCGGTTTGGCAAGTATGGCATCTCCTAACATGAGAGTAAATGTCCTTGAATATACAGGGCCAATAATATCTGGCCCGAAGGATCTGATGGGCAGTGGCATCGGCTGAGCCATGCCGGGTTCCAAACTGTCTGTGGAATTCATTAATCACTCTCACAGCTTGGTCTCTGTCGATGCACCGGAGGTACACTCCCTCATAATTTCTATGATAGAGCGCGGAGTTTTTGATCATGAAGTGTGCACTTTTCATCCGTAGGGTGCGACATTTGTGGGGAGGTAATCCCTCTGGGCACTTATTATTTAGTAACAAGTATACCAAATCGGTATACCACGGGTCTTGAGTAATGGATTCCACTGTGTAAGTTTGACATTCTATGCGGGGAGTCTCTTCTGCCATCGCTCGGCTTAGTCCTTGGCCCCGAACTATCTTCATGGGCTGCATTTCTAAGTCATACTCTTGGAGGATGGCCATTTATTTCCCCCGTCTCTCACCCAATTCACACTGCATCAGCAGAGACTTGACAGCCTGGTCCAAGATGATAGCATGTACTGTGCTCCGGAGAATATAATGCCAGAATTTCTTCACAGCGCGAACCAAAGTAAAGGCCTGCTTTTCTAGTGATGAATATCGGACTTCGGCATTCTTAAAGGGGGAGCTCATGAAATCTATTGGTCATTCTTCCCTTCAACCTTTTGGGTCAATATTGCTGCGGCAGAATGCGGCGAGGCAAACGAGTAAATGTAAAACGGAAGGGAATAGTCCGGACTAGCCAGGACAGGTGCTTCCGTTATTGTCTATTTGATCTGGGCGAACGTCCGCTTTGCTTCAGGACTCCACTCAATCTTGGTATCCTTCTTCATCATCTTGTTGAGCGGTTTGACTATTTCTGCAAATCCCATGATGAACCGCCGGATGAAGTTGATCTTCCCGAAGAAGGATCGCATCTCTTTCTTGCTGCCAGGCATTTGTAAGTTTAGCAATACTTTGACTCTATCAGTTTCTATGGATATACCTTTCTTAGAGATGATATGCCCGAGAAACTTCCCCTCGGTGACCTCGAATATGCACTTCTTGGGGTTGAGGGATATTCCATACCGGTGACATCTTTCACAGATCTGAGCGAGATGGGCGAAATGATCACGCCTATCCCAGGAAAAGATGGTCAAATCATCCATGTAGATGATTATGCACCGATTCACAAGGCCCTCAAATGCAATGTCCATGGCCTTCTGAAATGTAGCCCCTGCATTGATCAAACTGAAGGGAATTCTCCTATATGCAAACATTCCCCACTTGGTGGTAAATGTTGTTTTCTCTCTATCTTCATACTTGACCATGATCTGATTGTATCCTGAGTATCCATCCAAGAAGGACATCATCTAGGATCCATTCACTATCTACAACACCTTATCCAACGAAGGGAGAGGGTGATCATCTTTCTTAGAGGCCTTGTTTAATTTTTAGAAATCCACACAAAGGCGGATCTTACCGTTCTTTTTCCTTACAGGGACCAGGTTGGCAACCCACGTAGTATGCCTGATTGGGAAGATTATCTGAGCTGACAGCAGTTTTTCTACCTCCTGATGAATTAGAGGCTCTATCAAGGGGTTGACCAGTCTTTGCTTCTGCCGGAAGGGCTTAGTGTCAAGTTTCAGAGGAATAGTATGGGTCATGATGGATGTATCATATGTTTTCAAGTCTTCATAACCCTAGGCAATTACTTTGATGTATTCTCGGAGAACCGCGAGAATCTTCTCCTTTTCCTCAGGGGAACAGGAGGTACCAATGTGAATAATCTTTTCTTCACTGGGCTGGCCGATGTTAACCTTTTCAAACTTTCCTTCCTCAGAGGAGGATGACACCTTCTCACGGGCCTGAGGGTCCGAGTCAAAGATTCGTTCCAGTGCAACCATCCCCTTCGGGATGGTGTTAGTAGGCAAATCCATGATCCCATCGTCTTCATCACCTTGCCCAGTATCGTCATGGTCTCCCCTTCGGGATGGTGTTAGTAGGCAAGTCCATGATCCCATCATCTTCATCACCCTGCCCAGTATCGTCATGGTCTCGTTCTTCCACTATCTGGTCCTCAAAGACACCAACATTCGCCATGAAGGCCAGGATATGTTGATCGTCCTCAAAGACCTGAAAGTGGGTGACATTATCTGGAATGGACGGGGTGGGGATCATCTCAACCAAAAATCTCTGGAGTCGCGAGCCGGCCATTGGCTCAAGTGTGCTGGCAGAAACGGCGAGGGCATCCGGGACATAGTTCCATCGCTGGGGAATGAGGTCAATGCCAAAGGCATCGAAATCCTCAATAAGGCTCCAAGCCCAGTTGCGGTATGTGGCCAGCCTTTTGTCGTGACATGTGTATTAACTCCGGACTTGTTTGACAATCAACTCTGAATCACCCAGAGCCTGGAGACGGGTGACACCTTCCCTTAGCACAAATAAGAGTCCAAGGACCAAAGTCTCATACTCTGTGACATTGTTTGTACAGTTAAACTGCAGTCTGTAGGACGCGAGGAAGGACTTCCCTCATGTGTTGATTAATTCTACCCTAGCCCCACAGCCTTGTTTGGATCGGGACCCATCAAACTTAAGGGTCCATAAGTCGTTGTTAGTAGTCTGGGGCTATGGCAGAGTGGTATTCTTTGGATTATTGCTGGGAGACTTAGGGGGTCCTTCCCAGACTACCGGCATGAAAGTAGAATTTACCTCCGGAGGTGTTTGGACTTGGGATTCCTGGGGAGATGGCATTAAAGGAGCTCATCCCATAGGAACACTGGATCCCAGGGAATCAGTTATATGTTTATTCCAGAAGGTAGCGAGGTGTCGGTTAGTGATCGAGAGACATGGCCCACACATGCTCTGAATTTTTTTGGTAGTGCACTCGGCACCAAGTGCCGGACAAGAGTGGGGCAAGGGTTACTGTGGCGCCTTGAGAGCCAATTTCAACTCTCATCTTTTTGTCTAGGTCCTGGGCTCTCTGCCGCACGGCGGGATCTTCTCCGGGGGTGAAATCAAATGTTAAGATTTCAAAAAGTCGGTACACCCCCAGAGAAGTCTCAGAGAAAAAGACCTCATTGACCCTCCCAACTTTGGTAAGGGCCTGTTTCATCCGGGGTTCACTTTTGACCTAGATCTTATTTGATTCTCCTTCCCACGGAAGCCATAAATGGGTGAAGTCGGTCGAAAAGTATCCATTCAAGGACTTAGACCAATTCCAACTTAGTAACATCCCGTAGGTCTCTGGGATGTCCACCACTTGGATGTCAATGATGCTGGCTATCCTAGGGTCCTGGATAAGCTGTATCCAGACGTTCTTCAATTCCCCCACCATCTTTACAGCAGTCTTATCTAGCTGAATTACTGCGCCATTAGATGGGGTGGGGTGGAATCTGAGCTTCTGACAAATGGACAAGGGCATGATGTTACCCGAAGCTCCGGAGTCTACTAGGCAATTATGTATATTTTTTCTGTGGATATTCAGGCCTAGTAGGAAGGGAGGATCCTCATTGTTTCCTCGGAAGACAGCCGCATTAGCATCTTCGAATGAGACAATCTTGGGCGGGCGGCTGACGGTTTCTGGGTTTCCTAAGAGCTTCAGAAGAGACTTTTTCTACTCGGGATAGTTTAGCAAAACCTCCATCAAGGTCATGGAGGTGGTGGTCTACTCTAACGCCTTCGTAATATCGAATCTTCCTCCCGGGAACTGGTGATTTTCCTCGACGAGGTCTTTTGCTTGGTTAGAGCTAGGACCTTTTGGAGGAGAGGGTTGGTCAGTCGTATTATTCCGGGGAGGAGTGTCTTTGATAGGAGGTGTGGGCATGTAAGCTGGTCCTTTACAAACCTGGCTCTGAGTATTGTATGGAGCTCGCGGGTTAGTAAAGGTGTTGGCCTCGAAGGGCGGGATAGATTCATCAAAGAATCCCTGTAATTCAGATTCCTCTTCATCTTCCTCAGAAGTTCCGAAGAAGATGGTATCATAGGTGAAGGCACTGTGGGTTGGCTCTTGGACAGGAGGCTCTAGAGGGGCGATATCATGCGACTGCTGCCTGTCCAGCTGGGAGATCATGATGACCTTCTCCAAAGTGGCGCAATTCACCTCATTGTGTGAACCCGTGTCGTGTAGTCTACACCAATTAGTCATGGGCTGGAAGTCTGCAACTGGTGTGAAATGTGATGGTCCAGCACCATTTTGGTTGGCATTTTGGTTCAGAGGCGGGCCTCTAGTGTTCGTGTTATTATTCCATTGCTGTTGATTGGGCCTAGACCCGTTATTGAAGTTTCTTCCTCTGGCGTTGTTATTTTGTTGGCTGAAAAAAATATTTCCCCTCTGGGAATTTGAATTCTGGGGTGCGTAGGACCCCGCCTTCAGTTGGCCCATGTCCACAGTCAGGGTAGACAACATTCGCCGGAGGGATTCGACCTCGATGGTCAACTGAGTGTTAGCGTCACAATGTGATGGCTGTTGTTGTTGTTGGCTTCCCGGGAAGGCAACAGTATTAGCCAGAGTCGAGGGCGAAAATCCTCTAGTTGCGAACGACTAAAAGAAGGGCACTCTGGATGATTGTGTCTGAGGTTGTTGTGCCTGCTGCGGCTGATTCCAAGGGAAGACTTCCAGACCCGGTGTCATCTGGGTCTGGGTTGGGTAAACATACCGTGCCTGCTGGTCTATCAAGGGTGGTGGGGGATTCATCGCCATAGAGGGGGCACCTATTGCCAGATTGGGGTTGTATGCCCCGACATATGCAGTTCTGCCAGGGATCAAGTTGAAGGGCGTGCTCTGGCCAATCCCGCCCAGGGATTTGTTGAGACCACAGGACAGCTCTAGGGCTAGGTTATAGACTTTCGCCAAGGTGTCCCAGTTGCCCATGGCGGTTGTTCTCCAAAGGAGAGTGGCAATGAAAGGGTCCATCGTGTTAAGATAGGTCTAAATGGTTACTTCTGGGGATGGAATGAAGGGGCCTGTGCACTGTTTGAGGGCGCGCTGGAACCTATGGTTGAATGTTGCAAGAGGTTCATTAGGTTCCTTCCTAATGGAGATGAACTGGCTATGGGACCAGGCTGGGTCCACATGCACACGAAAAACAGCTAGGAAGGCATTCTCCATGTCCTGCCAACTGTTTATGGAGTTGGTAGGGAGGTTAAGCTACCAGTTCAACTCACCTTTCTCTAAAGACAAGGGAAACATACGAGTCACAACATCTTCATGTTGGATTCGGTGTCAATTCATGGCATCTTTGTATGCCTGTAAGTGTTCTTCCGTGGTCCGTGAGCCTAAGTGCTCATATCGTGGGCAGATCTTCTCCGGGTGAGAGGGTAAGTCATTGATTGCGCCCGGAAAAGTTTTCATTGGGGACCCGGTGTTTCTGAAATATGCAGCCATTGGGGGAACTATATGTTGGGTAGTTTGGGCACTGGTTCCCGGGATTGTCTGAGAAGTTTGGGTATTCTGAGGTATGCTAGACCCCTAGACAATAGTGGCTGGTATGATTTTTGAGGTCCATTTCTTTTGAGTAGGAGGCTCAAGTTTGACAAACCTTCCACGATTCAGGGCAGACCTAAGGACTCTTTCAAATTTCGCTGGGGAGAAAGATCCAATCTCGCTAAAGGCGTGTCTCTTAAAACTATAACTCGGGGAACCCTTAGGAGGTGTAAAATTAGAATATCTGGAAGGGGATGAGTTCATGCCCTCCTTCTAGCGCCAGTTTTTGTTGACAAAGTTTTCTTGACCGGGTCCGCCAACAGTCATAAGTTGTCACCGGGTTCTGGGGATACCGGCCAACTTTGCTTGCAAAGGTCATATGGGGAGATTATATTCCCTGGGCCTTCAAGCACCTGGGTGTCAGGTCACGACGGTGCGGGGCTCGGTTGGGAGAAGTGACTGTTTTCGAGGGGGATAGCTGGTTTCTTCAACTCAATACCTCTGGAGATTCGATAAAGTAAGGTTTCCCCTAGCGTTCTACACTTAGCAAATAAAATGAAAAAAGATCCTGCAGGGTTAGAAACATTTCATCTAACTACCGTCATGTTTAAACGTCCAGAATATCAATAATACTTTGATAGACTACACTAAATACCAAAGAAATACATAACCATCAGCTAGCATTTTATCAGTAGCGGGAGTAAAAGAGGTCGTTAATCTATTTTAACATATCAGAGTAGAAGACATAAAGAACATTAAAACGTGAAATACCATTAACTCAGAAGCATGAATGCCAACAACATCATTGCCAAGAATTCTTCCTTCTTTATTAATGTTCCTTCCAGCGAGCACTGGTGCGTCATACAATGGTGGCTCTAGGGGAGCATTTAACTATTGAAACAAAACCATGGAGCATTGAGCTCTACAACTTAAAATGAGGAATCACTTTTCTATTGCTATGGACAACAAAATCATCAATTTTGCCAACCCTTGGAAATGGGCCGATTCGGCTATTTATACAACTCTCTTCTAAGCCTAACCCTATCTACATCATGTTTCAATAAAATACAATATCTGGGGGCCGGTACTACCTGCGCCACCCTACAAAAGACCTAGAGATGGAATAGGTCTGCCATGTCAGAAGAATAAGACAAGAATATACATCGGAAGAATCGGCCTCAAGAAGAGAGCCAGAAAGGAGAAAGAAGAAAGTAGGTCCCCCGGGGACCGAGGCTACATGCCTCATAAATGGGAAATGCGGTGCCCTATCTCCAATGTGCCAGGTGTACCCTTGAGCGGTGCCTCGAGAAGACCATCCTGTCAGAAAACCAACTGCCAAGCTGACGCCCCTTGATGTGGCCAACTACGCTCTGACAGCCTTTATTAACTATTTCTGAAAGTGACCGGTCGGCCTCGGGGACCGGGACACGGATCACTTTCAAAGAATACAAAATTTTGGATCTGGGACTCTGGGATCCGGGGACTTACGTCCCAAAAAAGAATAAAGAATACTCAATGTGAGTTTTTCCCGGCCTCCAGAGAAAACTCAAGGTTGCTTATTATCGTTGAAAGCCTGGAGGAGGCGGGAAATGCCATCTTCATCTATATCTTTCAGGCTGGCCCTTCTGTGCTTGGCCACTTCAACTTGTTCCCCCAGGTCTGGAACATTTTCTTTAAATTCATCTGCCATTCTTGCCGCATCATGACCACTCAGTATCATGCGGGTTAATTTTTCCATCTGTGCCCCATCTATCCCCTCTAGAGACTGATACCAGAATTTCATTATTTCATCGAAACTCCCCAAAACTGAATCTTTGGGGGTACATGTATCTGTGCTAAGGGGATCAGCCCCAGAAGTCTTTATTACAAAAGACTTGTATAAATTGGAAGAATATTTTACAATATTTACCTTATCTTGTAAGGACCCTACCAGTTGCTTGGTTACCTCTAATGTGAGGTCAAGTCTGGAATGCTGGGTTCTCACAAAATCAAATGATTCATCACCCAAAATTCCGGATTCAGAAATCATATCCTCTCCTAAGGTAAGGAGCTCTTCGAGCTCCACCTTCCAAGCTTGGTAATTCTCGGTGCACCCTCCCATAGTTCAATAAGAGTTTCTACCTGGTGAATAACTTGTCGGGCCATGAATAGATCTGGGAGGGTGGACACCAGGAAACGCCGGGTGTTTCCTATCTACAGGGCGACCCACTTGTCCACTGCCTGAGCTTTCTTCTTCATCACTCACAGGGAGTCTATGTCACTCTGTGGTATATCTTCTGAGGTGGAGGCCTCCGGAGGAGCGGCACTGATGGGTCGAGCCAGCTCAGTAAGGAAACCCATAAGGTTTGCATTCTTTTCCTTTTTAGCTTTGAGCCTCTGGGCTTCCTTTTCATATCGGGCTTCCACTGCCCTTGTTGCCTCCTTTAGCAAGTCTACCTCACCTTGCTTTCCCCGTTTCCCTAGTGATACCTCCGCAACATTATAGTCTCCGGGGACCGCGGTTGCTTCATCAGTGTCTGGGGGAGGTGTTGCCACAACGACAACTGTTTCTCCGCTCGGCCCAGTTCGAAGGGTATGAACTATCCGAGCTTTCTTGGCCTTCAGCAAGGCTTGGACTTGGGCCATCATTTCGGCCAGGGAGAGGGGAATCATATAAGTGGACTGAGATTTTCTTTTCCTGCTCTCTACCAGCCACTGAGGTGGGAGGGGTGGCCTTACTACCAGAATTTGTTCCCCCGAATCTTCTTTGGTACCCTGCGGTTGTTGCTCCTCAGCAGCATGGACCTCATCCGTTCCTCTCCCTGCCTCAACTTCTTTTGCAGCAACATTCTCTTCAATCTCTATCTCCTCAGCCTTGTCTTGTACGTCTATCACTAGGTCTGGACTCTAGTAGGCTTCCTCAGGGATTTCTTCTTTGTGCTTCTCTTCTTCTTCTTGTTGTTCTTCTGCCAGGGCCTCTTCCTCTGTCGGCACCTCTTTCGGCAGTAGGGGAGGTGTTGGGCCAAGATTTAGAGTTTGGGCCGCTGTGATCACCTGCCCAAAGGTGGCTCCTGGGAGTGGCCCTTGGAACGTGGTGGCTGGGGTTACGGTTATTCCTGAAGGTCTGGTTCCCCCAGCGGATACCATTTGTTCACCTTGTTTTTGTTGGTCCACTCCCAGACCTTGCATCGCTTGAGCCCCGGAGGCAATCTTCAGCTCTGGCTCTTTCTCTTCCACCTGCTTCTCTTGTCCCTGTGCAGGTTCTTGTTCAAAGTCTTCTTGCTTTGCAGCCTCTTGTTCTGTCCTCGGGACTTCTGCCTCCATTTGGGTATTGTCCCCTTGCAAATTTCTGAACTCGTCGGTTGCAAAAACATCAAATTCTGCTTGCGGAGGGGGACTGGCTAGGACCTCTGCAGGTTCTATTTCCTTCTCCGGTTCCGGGTAACTGGAAGAAAGGATCTCTACTTCTTGGGGTCAGGATGCCTCTGGCTCCAGCTCTGCCTTGGGATTTTTGCTGAGCTTCTTCTTTCTCTGGGTAACCAGAGGTGGCTCCGCATCTCTTATTTCCGTCGCCTCCGGGGGATCCACCCCTATTTCCTTTACTATTAAGGCTGCTAATGACGGGGAGGAGGGGGGACGAAGTGGTCCGGTCATGAGTGGTGGAGTGGCTAGCCGTGTTATTAATTGCTCCCTCATTTGCTGGGAGGCTGCCACCGACTATTTTATTTGTTCTGTGATGGGGACTTCTTGCGTAGAAGGGGTCATGTCTATTCTTTTTCCCTTGTCTGCTCCCTGCGAAGAAGTCCCGGCCCCCGGGGTCAATCTTGGTACCGGTTGTGGGGTTAACTTCGGCGCCGGCTGGGCTGCTCAGCAGGTACTCTCAGGACACACCTTCTTAAAATAGGCTTGGCTTCTCTCGACCACCTCTCAAGTGAAGTCTTCAATAGTGGGCCCTTCCTGGGTGGCCCAGTTCATTGGTGGAAGAGCCTTTTTGTCGATCCCCATTTCTTTGTACTGGGGATCGATAGTGGGGGCGGCATCTGAGAAGTCCGCTGGGAATTTCTGGAGCTTCAGTTTCTACATCATGTCGGCTGTCATTCTGACATACGCCTGCTCTGCACCTCTACATCATCTTGGTAGTCTTCCCAGAAGTCCTCCATGTGTATATGATGGGGCTCTTAAGCCTGGGGTATTGCCATTGCAATTCTGCCATGCGGATCAAAAATTTTCCGTGCCAGATAAAATTTCTGTAAGTTATAACTTTTCATCTCATTGTCTGCCTCCTTTGCGGTGGCCAGACTGCATGTGTAGTTCCCAAAGGTGATTGGGAATGAAATGTTGGGGATCTTTTTTAGGGCAAAGAAGGCATGCACCTCCATTATTTGCCTGCAATACTCCAATAGCACGATCTTGTCCCCACAATGTTTGGGCAACAAGTAGGGTTTCTCGGAGAAGTCGGTGACCCTAATGTATGTGTGCTGTTGGAATTGAATATAGTAATGTCCATAACTATGGACCAACTTCATCGCCTCAGTAGATAGGCGGTATCCGGCATCCCAGGTGGGTGTAAGCAGATGGTAGTAAACAAACGCATTGTTTACCCAGTAGAAACTGGGGAAGCTGGCCTCCCACTGAACCTATGGGAAATGGTCCCACAGTGCCTTTTGTCCCGGGCCAATCCTGAGCACGCCGTCAGTAAGTAGACCGTGGGAATGGGGCCTCTGCTGCACTAGGGCCCAGAAAACGTAGGAAGACATGTAAAACTTTTTCTTCTTGTTCAACTGCTAGAACTGGGAGTCGACATGGTTGGAGATTATTGTGGCCCAGTCAAAGTATTCTCCCTTAGTGGAGATGCCAAGGAGGAAATAGTACATCATTTGGAAAACTCTTGGGCGGAGGGCTGCCCAAAGACCCAGGCTATTGCTATCATCCCCATCTGGATGCTCTCCTTTAATTTAGAGCGGGGAATTTCTATCTTCATTCTCTTTGGGTCCCTCTTCAGGGCCTTGAGCCAATGGGTATTCATGTATACCCGGGTAGCGTCCTCCAGTTGTGTGAACTGGGTCAAGGCGTCAGTCCTTGTAACCACCATGGCCCTATCAAATTGTGGGATTTCCAGGCTTGCCCAGAATGTGACTGGGTCAAGGGACACCAGTGGGGTGGGGTATCTTATGGGCTCTGCGGCTGTGAGCATAATGGCCCGGACAAATGAGTTGTAGTTGGCAGCCAGTGTTTGGATAAGCTCCAGAGATTGCACAGAGTATGGGAAGCAAGCCACCCGAAGGATTCCGGAGCCCCCAACATTGATTGCTAATTGATCTCCAGCCTGTCGTTGGATGTGCATTATTTTCACCAAGGCCTGCATCTCCGGTCATGTTCCGACGTTGGTGTCGGTTATCAGCTTCACCTTGGAATCGATCTTTGAGCCCACGATGACATTGTCCTGTACAAATTTCATGGTGAGGGGTAGCTTCTCCAGGGCCTTCTCCATCTTAGATTTTACTGCTGCCCTGGTCTCTACTGCGGAAGGTAGCTCTGGACTTCCGGGTGGAGAAGATGCGGATGCCTCAGACATGTTCGAAAGATGAACTCCGGGAACCTGCAAGACAAAGTGACCGTCATACCACATTTATCAAAATAATTATTCCAGGGTCCAGAGATCTTACCGCCGTGATGTTTTCTTTCCTGAAAAGTTAGTTTCATTCAAGAATAACCGAAAAGCAAAACACATCGAACAAACTTTAGATTTTCATTAAACATCCGGGTCTGAGGATTTTTATCACACTTGGTAAAGACACAGGATGGATGATGGTAGGAGACTCAAAACCCAAAGAAATGACCATTGGTGAGGACGCGTAAATAGCCAAGTCATCGAGCCCACGTGGGCGCCATGTGCGTAGGTATTAAATGCAAGTTATGGCGATGACGGCGGAGCCAACTATCCGAACGCGTGAAAAGGGAAAGCCACTTGGCTGGAATTGATTGTGCACATGGGACTTAAATGAGGTTCTGACAGACTTTATGGAGGAGAGAGAAAACTACCTGTTTGAAACCGACCGAGAGCCGAGTTTCAAACAGGTGGTTTTATGCCCCGAGGCGAGTTTGGAGGCAGAAAACCAGAAATAGAGGTGACTCGACCAGCTTGTCAAGCCACCTGGAAGGATATACATGGAGCCGAGGGATATATACAAAGACACGGAGGGATATATAGAGACTATATACAACTATACACATATATACACAAGATATACAGTGCGGAACGATACCCGTGGGAAAACCAGACGAGATAGAGACATATATACAACTATTTACCTATTTTACAAATGAACCACTTCTACATAGAGGGCGGACAACCCTCTGGCAGAGTCGACCCACCAACGGGCGGCAAAACCAGAAGACAGAAAACAAACCAAACAGAGAAATAAAACAAACATTACAAACAAAACCAGACAGAACGAAAGAAAACCAGAGAGCGAAAAATGGAAACACCAACTTGAGAACACAGAAGGCAGAGGAAAGGGAAGAGTTACCGCAGGAGCTCTACAACAACTTGAGTTGTCAAACAGTCAGATTCACCACCACGAAGCACTCACAACTGCCTAAAAGTGACTGGAAATGTTAAGCGTTGATTGCCATACACTCTCTGCAAATGTTCTGTTAATCGCTTTGAAATCACTCTCTAAATCACTCTAAGTGCTTGAAGGTTTTAATCACGGTAAATGTGAAAGTGACAGATAATTCCTATTTATACCCGCGGTAAAAAGGTAGTCCTCCTCCTCCCGGCAATCTCCGGACAAGCAAAACCTCCAGACTCTGGGCCCGGGGATTCCCCGCGATGATATCCTTAAGAACATCGTGGCGAAGAATCCTGGAGTCCGGAGTCTGGTTCCCAACGAAGGACGACCTCTGAGACCGGAGTCCCAGAGGCAAAAACCAAACGAACAAAACACCACACCGGGGAAGAAAACCCCGGAGAAAGAAAACAAAAGGGAAAGAAAGACAAGGCAAAGCCACAAGGAAAAACAAAAAGGGGGACCCAACATTTTGCACACAAAATGTAGGGACAGGGTTGCATGGCATAACACATGCTTCATTTTCTCTACATGAAATAATTATTGAATGAATTACTTATAATCAATGAGAAACTATGATAAAAAAAATTGTAAGTACATTACTTTGCTGCCCATGCTTGCCAACTTCTCATTTATTTGTAACATAAAATTGTGAGCTACAAAAACTTCTATGTTCATCACATCCTTTATGCAAGCAAGAAGCAAGGGGAATGTGGAAACTTGTGCTCATAAGAACCAACAACTCAAAAGGCAATCCTAAAATAATCTTGAATTACCTATGACTAAATGAGCATGCGATCTAATTCTTAATTCATTCATAAGTAGTGACACAACTATACAAATTTTTTGTTCTCATTTTTAATACATTGGAATTTAGACTAACCCTTAACCGTTTGCACAAAGCAGTCTTTAAACTTTCAAGATGCTCTAAAAAAGTGAAGCATGAGACAATTATATAACCTTTTTAGAAAGATAAAAAAGGGAGAATAAATTATGTGAAGATTATTTGTCTTCTATAATCAATCTTTTATAAAAAAAAATCATGAAAATCATATTTTATCTATTAGATGATAACGATAAATTTTAAAATATTCCTTAGACGTATTATTTAGGAGCTCCCAGTCACCTAGTCTTCATCCATCCCTCCAAGATTGTTACAAGCTAGTCGCTTAGTCTACATATAATTCAAAGATTTGACGATTGACAATTACAAAATGAATTAAACAATATAGTCTATATTCGAAATCTCATACAACTATCCTATGTTCATGGAAGGTGTCATCTCAAATCTTAAAATTCTAGATGCTAGTTATTCACACCCTTCATGCAATATCATAACCAGATATAACATAAATATTAAATAATTAAACTGCTCAATAATTGGGTTGACATTAAATTGTTCCAATAAATAAAGCCTCTTTCACACTGAAAAACTTTATTTCCACAAAACATATGTTTTACAAGAACCACTTGGATGCAAAATTAAAAACTATAATTGATTATTCAAGAACCAAAAGTCCTCAAACCATTATACACCAAACAATAAGGATAGAATAAAAAATTATAACAGATACTATTACAACACTTGGTCCCTGTAAACCCAGATATGAAAACATGGAAAAAGTAATAACTATGTTGAAATGAATGAAGAAACAACAATTTTCATACAAAATGAAGAACACGAGAAATATAAATTGGACAAAAAAGAAGATAGACAATTTTGTCTATTCCCAACTAAAAATGTAACAAAGGAAAGAGCATGAAACTTCACAGTAAAAAATGCAAATATGTAAAAGTAGTAACTGTAGAATTTTCTGTCAAAGTTAATCCCTGAGAATTCTTTGAAACATGCAAGAAACAAAAACCCTTACTGCACTTTCTAGTTTAGAAGATTTATACATATAAAAACTAAAGTCAAGAACTAAGTGGTAAAATTAGTTTGTACCTCAACATTATACAACTATGCTTCCTTCTCCCAGAGCAGCCAGGGACGGATAACAGAATTGTGAAATTTTCTCTGCCTTAATCATTCCATCAATTTTACAACAAATAATCTGCCTAGTAAACCTTTGATAATAAATAAAATAATTATATAAATGGAAAGTTAAGCATGCCAAAAATAGCAAGAAAGCATTAAAATAAATAAAGGTAGTTGTTATTGTGGTTGTGATGGTGAAGCAAACCATGGATGGCTATGGGCGTTATTGTGAATAGCAAGAATAATCAATGGAAATGAAGATATTGTTGAGATGGTAACCAATGTCTGGGATTAACTAGTTCCTTCCTCTGAGACGTAGTTAATCCCACTCCTCTAAGATGAAAATAAATTCCAATAAAATGAAAAAGAACTATATATAGATCTGAACTCTCACTGTCTGAGAGGTGTTGCATCTCATAGATGTGGGCATTCATGTTTTCAGAAATATTTCTACATTTGGTGGTAGCCACTACTTTACACTGGTTATTACGAACAATGGGAAGCCAATCACTTTAGTATCAAGAGTGGCTTCTCCACTCAACATCAATTCAGCTAATAGCCAATCACTTATATCAAGATTGGCTTCTCCAATCGACATCAGTTCAGCTTCTAGCCAATCACTTATGCTACCATCTATTTGGAAGTTCATTTTGAATGCAGAATCACATTGCAATTTCCTAAGAGAACCAATCTGTGAAAAAGAAAACCAAGCATAACATTCATACCTGTATTTTAATTTATTGAAAATGTGTTGCAGAAGGAATGTTTTACCCAACCTACCAATTCCCACAACAACAACGTCTCCAAAGAAAGGGTCTTCTAACAATGCCATAATTTAATCGAATGTAGCATTTCCCACTCCATGCAGAAAACTGGAGCGAGTAAAGGAAGAGCTTTTCCTATTGTAAAACTATGTGGTGAGAGTAGTTTTACCAGAGCCGCCAAGCCCAATAATTCCCAAAATTTGTACTTTTTTCTCACTTTCAACATATTCATGTTGAGTTTTTTCAAAGTCTCTGATGATTTCATCCATTCCAGCTAGATGTTTGGCCACCTCCAACAGCTCATTTTTCACCACTCTCAAAACTGAATTCACTATGCACTAGTTCAATAGAATCCCTTCATCGCTTAACATTTAAAACCAAATGTAACACAATGAAACATACATAGTTATATACAAATGATTTGATAAAAGTGAGAGAAGGAATGTTGGAATTCTTACCCAATTTTTTCATTAAGTATGTTAGTTCCTTTTCTTGCTGATATGAAAATATTCTTAGAGAGCCTGCTCTATTTATCCCGGACACTGACCATGCAAGATATAGAAATGACAGAGACAAGGTGTTTTAAACCTCCTACACTTCGAGCTCCATTAACTTGGGCAAGATTACCCTTCTTACTTAGAATAATCAAATCACTAAATTACTCCAGAAGAATATGAATGGAATTATAGGAGTTGATCACTGTAATATTTATTGGAACAGATTAACACATAAAGGTAAAGATCAATTTTTATAGTGATAGTCACCTATTTTGAATGGAAACAGACCAATTCTTAACCCTAGGGCATGGAGTCACTTATGAAAAATTTCAATCAATTTGATCATGAACTTAAAAGAATTACGACTTCTGACATAAACATAGATATACCTTATATATCTATCTTAACACACATAACGAATTAATTCATCAAATTAATTATATACCCTGAATCTTACTAAAATATTTCTAAGGCAATTTTAGTCTTTCCTTGAAAGAACCTTAAAACTATTTCATAATATGCCCGACAAACATATAAATTGGACATTCCTTGAATATTCAATTTAAATAAAATTCAAAACATTACAATGAAGACACAATACTCATTATATGCTTCAAAAACTATCAATGGATTTTATTCTCATTCATAATCAAGATTGCTTGCTACATTCAATAGTAATTTTCAAAAAAAACCGTATTGGATTGGTCTTAAACCAGAGTTTATACAATTATACTGGAATTCTCAAAATGAAATGGCTATCTCCTTTCCCCGTAGTCTTGGAATCCTTTTATAACTAAGGATGCAAAAAGCTACCGACTTACTGGGAAAGATTTACAAAATCTTTTGTAACAACTTTGCAACTAACAAGAAACAAAAACTTGTAACAGAACACGGGTGGCAACGGTTGGCAAAGTCTGAATAAGGTATCCTCCTTATCCTTTCAGTTTTGTCTCCCACCTGTTCACCTCTTTGATGGTGGGCCAATCAAAGGTTTTTTCTTTCTCCAACTTTGCAATAGCTTCTACCCACCTGGCATCAATGGCGGTTCTGGCCTCATAAATGAACTTGGCCATATCTCTCTCAATCTTGAAAAGGCTAACAATTAATTCGTTGCAATATTCAGCATTTGTATCCTTTTCCAAGCGTTGCTTTACATCTTCATTTTTGAGTATATCATCAAAGCCAACTATCCAATCTAACTATTTTTTTAAAACACCTACTTCATCATAAATTTTTGGGATCGGGGATGGGCACTGATCACCAAATAGATGCAACTTGTTGTCTATCAAATCAGATTTTCCATTGAAAAAGGTAAAGGTGTCATTTAGCTCACTAATCATCTCTATGGTATCTGTTATTTTATCTGGGAAGTCATCACTATAAAACATAGCCATTTTTAATTTATCCATGAGCCTTTCCCTCCCTAACCACACTTTGAAAGTGGGTTTTAAGAAAATCATAGCTTCTGCAACTATCTTTGAAGCTTCTTGTAATGACCCATATAGTGTATACACTATGTCACTTTTCTATTTTAGAACATCAATCCCGTGCTACAATATGGGCAATATAATAAACATAGCATTTATGCTCTCTTCCTATGATAATTCTTTGGATTGGCCTTCTGCCAATGCCGAATCCTCCTTTACTCCAATGGCAACATCTGTCACAACTTTTGCTACTTCCTCAGGGATTGGATTCTTTTCTCTTTTGTTCTCTACTAACTCCCCTTTTAATCTAGCAATCTCTTCTTCTAATGTGTGGTTCTGGACCACCACCTCTTCATGTTTCTTTGCTAGGGCCATCATTTGGCCAAAAGACATTTCATACCTCTTGGACAGGTCATCGACCTTTGCCAGGTTCATGAATGAAACTTGTGTCATTAACTGAGCTATCTCAGTATCTGAAGTATTCTGCAAATTCCATATCATTCTGTCTGCCCATTTTTTCTTCTCTGATATTCATGACCAAGGGATTTTGTGTGGCAAGAGCTAATGACCATATTGCCAGGGTCTTGGATTTAGGATCAAATCTTGATCCTTTCGATACTTCATCCATTTCAAACTCTATTTTTAACAAAGGATCATCTTGCCTCCTGATCTGATCAATGATGAATGTGGATTGTAGATCCCAACCAAGCATCAACATTACACCACTATTCTGTACCAACAACCTAGCTTGTTCCACAGTGATTTGTTCACTCTGAGGATCATAATCTTGGAGTGTTTTTACAATTTCTTCATTCTTATCTACATTTTCCTCATCTGCAGTCAACCCTTGCCTCAAGTCCTTTTGTTTTAACTTAATCAAGAAAGTCTTGAACTCTTCAGACTTTATGAATTCATCATCCTTCATGAATTCATTAGCCATCATGACCCTCTCATCATCCTTTTCAAATGACACCATTTGATTATCTCCTTGGCCCTCAGCTTGAGGCTCTTTCTGTAATTGTCTTTTCAATTTCTTGAAATACTTACCATGCTCAGTGATCATGGCCTTGGCCATGCTTTTCTTTTCCTGCACCATCTTGTGCTCTTTCTTTTGTTTCTTCCTTGGTGGCTCTCTAGCCGAAGTAGCTTCTTCACAAGCCTCTTCCCCTTCCTAATGCTCTTCTTTTTGTTGTTCCTCTTCCTGTTGTTCCTCTTCCTATTGTTCCTAATGTTCTTGGTCATGTAATGCAATAGGAATTGGGGACCCTTGAGATTGTGCATCTTCAGCACTGAATTGTGGCACCCGTGCCATCAGAGTATCATAGGACTTGAGCATTTCCTCTATCCTCCAGAAGTATGGGAGATCAGGGAAAAAACTAGAGAATGAATTATCTGACTCTTTCTATTCAGATTCTACCCTAAGGAGGTCATTCCATTTCCTTCTCCTTTCCTAGACTTCTTGCTTCATTAACTTATTCCTTACAACATCTTCATCATCCAGTGGTTCATGATCTCTAATCTTCTGCCAAGGAGTCATTCTCTTCAAAGTTGTTTGTACAAACTGTTCTGGGTCACAATATCTGGGAACTGTTGTGGACATTCTATATTGCTTCAAGAATTCATTTATCAAATCAAAAACCCTTTTCCCAATGGAACAATCAAAACCCACCCATAATCTAGGGATAAAAGTGCCCTTCTTATGTCCCTCTAAAAATTCCTTATCAACCCAAGTGATCTTCTAGATAAATTCTAAAAATGCAACCCTTAGGGGAACAAACCTAGGGAGGATATGAGGTGTTTGTGTACAACCATATACTCTGATGATAGTGATGTAGTCAAAAAATAAAAAATCAGCCCAGTTGTGAGATATAGGCCAGTTTGGAACATAATCCCAAGGTCTCAAAACCTTTCTGATTTCATATGGAAGCCTATGCCTATCTGTTCCCAATAGATTAAAAATTGGATATACAATCCAATTACAAAAGCATACAAATGATGAGTTGATGGATGAGCTATCCCATACCTGAGTCCATCTTTGGATTGGTGCATCAACACCATATTCTGAGACAAACAATTCAAGTTCTTTATCCATAGATGTCATGTTATAGTATAAAATCATATACATCAAATGAGAGTAATGCTTGAAGGTAGGCAGTGGGGCATCTGACTGTATCTCCACCAATGCATTATGAATAGCATCAACTATGTATCCCACATAGTCATAATCAGTATTAACCTCCGGGTGCTGAATGTTCATAGCCATCATGAGTATATCTTGAGGCACCGTAGAATCTCCATCAAAACCTAAAAATCTGCTCAAACCATACACCGTGCACTTTATATAGTGATGAAATAGGGATAAATCAAAAGGTGGTTTGAGATTGTCTGGGATTTTTACCAGGTGCCTATCTACTCTAGGCATGAACTTGGGCATTTCATATTGCTTAATTAAATGCTCTCTTTTGACATAGTATGCTTGAATCTTTTTAAAATCAATATCTATGCACAATGCACCAGTGATTCCAAATAGTTCTGCCACTGGCCTCCTATCTATGGAAACTAGGGTCTCTTTATTCTTCTTCCTGATTACCCTAGCTACTGGGCAGTAGTTTTTAGCTAGTTCCCTAATAAGACCTATGTCAACATAGACATCAAGCACAATCAATTTTGCCATATTCAAATCCCATGGATTGCAAATTAGGACTGCTTTAATCCTATTATTCCAGAAATAATGGAATAGGGCATTACCAGTGTAATTCGGGGTGACCGGGTTTCTGCATTGGCACCATTTATCTTTCCATTCATCCCAATTTGCACTGTTTGTATTCAAAGTTCCGGGCAGCAACTCAACAATTTTTTTGACATACTTCTTTAGTGTAACCTCCTTCTTCTTCTTAGACCCTTTCGAGGTAGCGGGAACAATAGCTTGACTCATCTTTCTTCTTCAAATTACTATCTCAGACAAACTGGCTCTGTTGCTCTCACAGAAAATCTTAGAATGCAGAAAACAAGAATTGTATAGAATGAAGTTTAATCATTCATACTTATAACCATTAAAGCCTATGTCTTGTCCACTTGAATGCCAAATATTCACACTCGCAGTTTCATGCAATCATCTCTCTGTCACTAATGTTGCCATTAATTCGCACTATTTGATCCTTGCTAAAAAAGAGTGTACACTTTTCTCTTTTTGCACTCGTAAGCCTGAAACTAGCCACTTGTCAATCTGTCGCCAACCCACTGTACTTTACTCATACTCAGAATAGTCCTTGCGAGTGAGTAATGTGACCTTTCACTTTAACCATTCGCACACTTGTCGTCTATTTTGGCCTTGGTTTATATATTCAGCGACTAGGCGATGACCTAACTTATAGCTTCATAACTTCTCAATCGCGCACTTGCTATCTCTTTTTTCTTTATGTTTATATTTGAGTGGGTAAGCGACATCACCTTTCTTTTCATCAGTCATAGACTTTCCACTCAAGATTCTACCTTCATTGAATTTCTGTGAGTGAGTGACATGGTCTTTATTATTTAGTCATTTCCTAGTCGCGCACTCATTGAGCTTCACTTATCATGTTTTTCCCTTGAGCGAGTGAGCAGGTCTTCAAAACAACCATGCATTAATTGTTGGTCGCACACTCGCCATGGCTTTCTGATTTATCTTGATACCTCAGTGGGTGAGCAACAACTACTTCCTTTATGTATTTTAAAACCAATCGCTTACTCGTGCTGCAAGATTCTCTTATAAATGAATCCTTCACGACTGAGTGAGTGCCTTCATCATGTATTTAATCTCTCGCTCGCTGACCTTTCTTTGACTAATTTTTCTTCACAAGCGACTGGGTGATAACTTTCTATTTCTCTTTTATCCGCGCACTCACAAGCATTTTTTACCTGACTTTTAACCTCAACAAGTGAGCGACAGCCCACCTTTTCTTTCATCGCACACTCGCGGGCTTGAAAACTTAACCATCTTATCAACTATGAGTGGGCGATTACCAACCTACTTTCTTCAATCGCATACACGCCGAGCATTTTCCTTTTGTCTTTATTTATGGGCGAGTGCGTGATGGCCTTTCCTTTTCCTTATCGCATACTCGTGAGCTCATTTATTTAAACTTCAAATCATCAGCGGGTGAGCGAGAACATAAATGATCTCATAATCGCCTACTCGCACACCTTTTAGAACATTGAAAAATATCTCTGTGACTGAGCGACGAGCTTTCAACTTACAAATTTCTGCATAATGGATCACTTACTCGCACTGCAAAACACATATGAGTTAGGATTTGAACGAGTGAGCGACATCTAGAAATTGACTTCCTCGCACAGTCGCTAACTTAAAAGACACACATGAAGATTTAAAGTGGGTGTGCGATTGAACCCCTTTTAACAACATTCGCTCAGTCACAAAGCATAAAGTTAACAACATAACATCAAAGCGACTATGCGACACAGAAGACTTTAAGTCATCGTGGACTCGCTAGACCTTTTAAAGGATTTAATCCCTCACGAGTGAGCGATAAACAAAACAACTTCCAACTCTCTCAGCCGCAAGCTTATGACCCGACTTCAAAAATACATCGCGACTACGCGATTTACATTCCTTAGCAACCAAACTGCTCACTCGCACTGCTCACACGACTTGACACAATTTTACCGCAGCTGCGTGATTGACACTAAAATGACTTATCGCTCACTCGCACACCTTGAAAACATGTTAAAAGACCAGCGTGAGTGTGCGACCAACATTTGAAACCAAGAAATTTTGATGATTTTGACCACTATTTGACCTTTATGCATAGTAAGATATGTGATTTAAACCAGAATACGCGGGAAAATAGTTAATGCTAGGAAATTGAAAATTTTCTTGGTATAGTGCTAACAAAGTACATGCCCAGAAAGATGAGAGACTCTTTCCAGTGTTGTTTTCCACTCCTCCAGCATCTTTGAGGAATGCCTGTGCTTCTTTTCGTGTTCAGAAAAAGCTGGATCATAACACTCTTTCCCTTTGGCCATCCATCGAAGATCATCAGGTTCACATAATAGAACACTGGAAGAAGTGGAGTGCCAATTTCAAGCATGAAACATAGCTCAGCTAGACACCAGGGAGATTGGGTATAATTATTTGAGAAAATAGCAATACGAAGTCCAACAATGGTCATTTCCTCCTTTATTTCTTTGGGTTACATCATTAATTGTTATAGAGGGGGCTCGCATTCGCGCGGCTCCCACTCAATACCAATACAAAATCAAAATAGTTCATTTCATTTATAATCTTATTAGTGCAGAAAAGGCTTGCGAAACTAGTTTTAATAGGTATTATAGGCATGGTTTATAAATAGTTAGACTTGTTTCAATAGCAATTTTATACTTGGGGTTCGTAGATAGTTGGAATTGACTCCTACGTGGAACATTATCCTTCCACTTGGTTTTACTAATTATTTGAGCCCTCAAGGTTTAGTCCATGGACACAGAATAAGTGATTCTCTGATTCATCATGTTTTTTACCCTCAAGAAGTGCAGGTTTTTTTGAAAAAGAACATTAGTTTAGGCTTCGATGATGACTCTGCTATTTTCCGAAGGATCTTTTAATGTAAGTAGTTATTATGTTCTTTTTAACTAGTTCTCGGTTTCCAATCCAAAAAACATGTGAATGCCTCCTTCTAGAATAGAGTGAGAGGAATTCCACAATTTACTTAGGATTCTAATTCTTTCTTAGGCTTGAATATTGATGATGGCTCTTCTCAGAAGAGCTATAACAAGGCTCAATATGATCAATTTCTTGATACCACATGTGGCTGTGATTGTTGGGTTTCAGGTTTATTTTAATTGCAAAATACAACTTTTGAATTTTTGGAGTTGGAGAAAATGGTTTATGATTTCTTATAATTGCATAGAATGGTTTTGATTTTGGTTGGTTCATCAGAAATATAAAATATTATTTTATTTAATGAATGTAGAAGCTATGAAATAATGAAACATTTTTAAAGCATATGTTCTTGCTCTCGCACACCTTCATAAATCACATAATTACTCACAACCACATCAAAACAAAAATAATAACAATTATATCCTATCTTATCCACATTGATATTCTACCATTATGATTGCGACGCTTGTATTGTCGATGGAGATCACATTGAGGTGGTCATGGAGGAAGTTTCTGTATGCCTCGTTATTCACATAGAATTTTGAACTTCTTTCCCTCTCAACCCTTTTAATCCTTGGGTTCTCTTGCAGACACACAAACTCCTTTTCCTTTGACATGCACTTATCCGGCTGTACTTTCTACTTATTCAGAGTTATTTAAATTAAAATGAATACCCACAATCAGCCAAGTAGTGAATAGTGAATACTTCCAACTGTTGTGTAGTGGTATAGAGAGCATTATCCACATTCAACCAAAACTGGCATCTTCCTTCTTCATCCTTTCCTCACATTGAGTAAACCTCTTCACGCTGGGAAATCACCCAACTCCAGCTCTTCGACATCTAGAAAAGCATGTAGGCCAAGAAGATCTAGGGTGTGGTAGATATCAATGGCTAAATTATGCTTAGTATAGCAACCACGATGATTGATGAAGATATCCCATGGCCCCTTCTTCATTACTATTGAAGATGATGAAGATGATAGTGGCATAATTTTATGAAAGGGGTTGTGTGGGTCTCTCTGATCCATCTGGCCTGATGATGCAGTGGAAGTGGAAGCGTCAGCCATCTCCTTCTGGTCTGGGTATCTCTTATCCAAGTGTTGAAAGAAAGGTTTAAGAGAGTGAGAAATTGATCGATGAAATTGGAAAGAGAAAGAATTTTTTTTGTCAAGCATTGAAATATTAATCCACCTCGTGGTAGTTGTTTTTACACACTTTGGTGTTTGCGCACATTCCTTGCAGTTCACTAGTTTAGTTGCATGTATAATTGTTTTGCATTCAATGGAGTTGGTGTCTTTGTAGAGTACGATTATAGATTAAAGATAGTACAACACTTTTCTAAGAAGATTTAATCACATAAAAATGGTCACATAAACCATAGACCTGATAACATGTAACTGATTGGATGTTTGATAATGTTAAGTTGAAGATAATGCAAGACATTAAATCAATTAATGATTTGTATTGTCATTGATGTCAACTTGATATCATTTGTACGGTCATGTACATAATGCCAAAGACTTCAGAGAATCAATGGAACAAAGGTTATGCTTTCAGCAATGCATAAAATTCAAGTATTCACTAAGTGACAAACAACACTGACGAAGTGCACACCATCGATAAAGGCAAAGAAGAAAAGTCACAGTGATACCCAATGAGTAGAAGACAGTGTTGCCCGACGAAGCAAAACCACAAGATGCCCGACAAGCTGAAAATAGAGTTGCCCGACGAGTAAAAATCCAATAATGCCTGACATACGGAGATCCCGAAGCTAATTGGAGTCACACCGACGAAACTACCAATTGTTACTGACGACTAACTGCGGAGTTGACTGACAAAATAGAGAGTTCTGAAAATGACAAAATATCTAGCTGGAAAGAGCTACAGATAGACTTAACTGGTTGTTTTCTTTGATTTATTCGACCAGAGCTAAGTGATTGATTTAAATATGATTTGTACAGTTGGCAAGAAGATAACTATGACATAAATCATGAGTTATGCTTTAAATAAAATTGGTTGGATCATTTTTCACGCCAAGAATCAATAATAAAGAAACAGTGAATATCATGTCTATATAAGAGACAAGCTTAATTCATTTTTGAAGAGAATGAAAATGGGATTAAGGGGAGTGAATAGAAAGAGGATGCTGGAGAGAAACTCATGAAGAATAACTTCATACAGTCTTGATCAATCAAGCTGAAGGAGAGATAAGGAATTCTGTAGACATCGATGAATAGTGAAGCATAGCATCACAAAGCATAAAGTGTGGAGCACAAAGAATTGAATTGATACATTGACCAGAGAGGTAATGTACTTAAATAGATCTAAAAATATGCAATTCAAAGTTGCATCATGAACAAGTCATAGTGTTTCAGTTTAACCATTGAAGCATCAAGTCTCTTAATAGAGAAGGACTTAATAGTCTTCTATATATTGAGGTACATCCCAAGGAGTGCCAAAAAGGTTGATTCATGAAAGTAGCATTGGACATGCCCGATACCTATTGACAATCTAAGAAGGAGGCTGATTCAAGGATGGTAGCAATAGATGCCCGATACTAAGTGACAACCTCTATGTATAAATTCTTCTAACAAGGTCGCATTTAATAGTGTGTTTGTAACCTTTAACAGGGTTGGCTCCTAATAGGGCTCACTTTAGAAGAGAAAATTTGGGGTACCAGTCCCAGTGGTTTTTCCCTTAATAGGGTTTCCACGTTAAAAATTCATGTGTTATGTGTGTATGATTCATTTCTTTATTGTTTTGTATCCGACATAGTTAACACTGGGTTGATTGGTATACTCTTCTTATTTACTGAGTTTCGATAAATAGTTATATTGCTTATCGGTAATCAAGGAGAATAAGGACAGACAAGGAAAACTGATAGATAGTTAAATCATTATTAGTATTTCATGACATGCATCTTGTAGGGACATAATAATCTGAGGTTTATTGATTAGTGGTTAAAGTTTGAAGGATAAATTTTTGAGGCCACTGATTCACCCCCCCTCTCAGTTATTACTAACAATTGGTATCAGAGCTTGTGTTCTTAGAAAGGAAGGTTTCAAGACCTAAGTCAAGATCACAAGATGA
>MU214439.1:43309-60733 GCA_018584345.1 Thuja plicata | reverse complement strand
CTGAAATATTTGTTGATGACATCATATTTGGAGGCAATGATATGCTATGCAAATCATTTTCTAATGAGATGAGCAAAGAGTTTGAGATGTCTATGTTTGGAGAGATCAAGTTCTTTCTTGGTTTACAAATCATTCAACAAAGTGGAGGTATTTTCATTACACAGTCCAAATACATCAAAGAGGTCCTGAAAATATTCAAGATGGAAGATTCCAAACTAGTTGGAACACCGATGGCTACAGGATGTAAGTTAACAAAGGAGGAAAAGAAAATAGAGGTAAATTAGACTTTGTATAGATCAATGATTGGAAAACTCATGTATGTTGTACACACTAGACCAGATATTGCACATGCAGTATGAATTGTTGCTAGATTTTCTTCTAACCCCAGGGAATCACATATGACTGTTGTGAAAAGAATTATAAGATATCTGAAGAACATTGAGGAATTTGGCTTATGGTATAGAAGAGAAGGCAAATTTTAACTTAAGGTGTTTACCAACATTGATTGGGCTAGAAATCTTGATGATCGGAAGAGCACAACTGGAGGAGCATTCTTTATGGGTGACAGACTTGTCACATGGATTAGCAAGAAGCAAGGATGCATCTCTCAGTCTACTGCAGAAGCAGAGTATGTTGTTGCTGTTGCAAATTGCTCAAATATTGCATGGATCAAATAGTTGTTGGAAGGTATGCATCTGAAGATCTTAGAACCAGTAATTATCTATTGTGATAACACCAACACAATAAACATTTCCAAGATTCCAGTCATGCATGCAAAGACTAAACACATTGCCATCAAGTATCATTACTTGAGAGAAAAAGTTCAATAAAAAGAGGTGATACTTGAGTATGTGTAATAAAAATAACAATTAGATGATATCTTCACCAAGCCACTGCCCAAGGATACATTTGAGTTCTTGAGAAAGAGACTAGGGGTCAAACCCTTGTCTACCAGTCAGTAAAATGATTGAAGGTTGCATCGGCCTACATATTATTAGAATATCATTCATGTTGATGCAATCAAAGAGATGAACTTCAAAGCTACATCTATATACAAATAGGTATACATTAGAACTGAGCACTAGAGAATATTGTTGTATTGCTGATGGATAAGGAAAATTCAAGGAATATATTATGGATGGAAAGAAAATGATTATTTGACATGAATGTCAGATATTTGTAAATTATTTGTTTCACATTGTTGTCAAAGGGAGAGAGATTATCCATATTATCACATCTTTCTGGAAAGAGAGAAAGGTTATCCATTATCACATTACTCCAACAGGAAGAGATTATATCCTAAGGGAGAGAAATTGTATGGAAAGTTTATACAAAGGGAGAGTTGCTGACAAGAGAAAAAGACATCAAAAGAGAGAACAATCAAAAGAGAGAAATTGACAAGAGTAGAGGACACAACACATCAGAAGATAAAGAGCTGCAAGAATCAAATCTAAGCTAAAACAGAGCTTACCAAAGATCAGACATTTATCAGTTATCAAACAAAAGTATTGGTAGTTTGATGAATCTCAACTGTTGTATTTCATATTGTATTAGAAATAGTATAGTGTGATAATATAGTATGTTTCCATCAATGCCAAAGGGAGAGATTGATAACATGTAACTGATTGGATGTTTGATAATGTTAAGTTGAAGATAATGCAAGACATTAAATTAGTTAATGATTTGTATTGTCATTGATCTCAACTTGATATCATCTGTATGGTCATGTACATAATGCCAAAGACTTCAGAGAATCAATGGAACAAAGGTTATGCTTTCAGTAATGCATAAAAGTCAAGTATTCACTAAGTGAAAAACAACATCGACAGAGTGCACACCATTGGTAAAGGCAAAGAAGAAAATTCACAGTGATACCTGAAGAGCAGAAGACAGTGTTGCTCGATGAAGCAAAACCACAGGATGCCCGACGAGCTAAAAATAGAGTTGCCCAACGAGTAAAAATCTAATAATGCCCGACAGACGGAGATCCAAAAGCTAACTAGAGTCACACCAACAGAACTGTCATTTGTCATAGATGACTAACTGTAGATTTGACCGACGGAACAGAGAGTTCAGAAAATGAAAAAATATCTAGCTAGCAAGAGCTATAGATAGACTTAACTGGTTATTTTCTTTGTTTTATTCGACCAAAGTTAAGTGATTGATTTAAAGATAATTTGTATAGTTGGCAAGAAGATAACTACGAGATAAATCAGGAGTTATGCTTTAAATCAAATTGGCTGGATTATTTTTCACGCCAAGAATCAAGAACCAAGAAACAGTGAATATCATGTCTATATAAGAGACAAGCTTAATTCATTTTTGAAGAGCATGAAAATAGGATTAAGGGGAGTGAATAGAAAGAGGATGCTGAAGAGAAACTGATGAAGAATAACTTCATACAGTTCTGATCAAATAAGCTGAAGGAAGAGCTAAGGAATTCTGCAGACACCGACGAACAGTGAGAACAATATCATAGAGCAAAAAGTATGGAGCACAAGGATTGAATTGATACATTGGTTAGAGAGGTAATGTACTTAAATAGATCTAAAAATCTGGAATTCAAAATTGCAATATGAACAGGTCATAGTGTTTCAATTTAACCATAGAAGAATAAAGTCTCTTAACTGAGCAGGACTTAATAGTCTTTTATATATTGAGGTACATCTCAAGGAGTGCCAAAAAGTTTGATTCATAAAAGTAGCATTGGACTTGCCCGATACCTATTGACAGTCTAAGGAGGCTGATTCAAGGATGTTAGCAATAGATGCCCGATACTAAGTGACAATCTCTATGTATAAAATTCTCTAACAAGGTTGCACTTAACAGTGTGTTTGTAACCTTTAACAGGCTTGGCTCCTAACAGGGCTCACTTCAGAAGAGTGAAAATTTGGGGTACCGGTCCTAGTGGTTTTTCCCTTAACAGGGTTTCCACTTTAAAAATTCATGTGTTATGTGTGTATGATTCATTTATTTATTGTTTTCTATATGACATAGTTAACACTAGGTTGATCGGTATACTCTGCTTATTTACTGAGTTTCAATAAATAGTTATACTGCTTATCGGTAACCAAGGAGAATAAGGACAGACAAGGAAAACCGACAGATAGTTAAATCATTATTAGTATTTCATGGCATGCATCTTGTAGGGACATAATAATCTGAGGTTTATTGATTAGTGGTTAAATTTTGAAGGATAAATTTTTGAGGCCACTGATTCACCCCCCCTCTCAGTTATTACTAACAAGACCCCCAATCTAAACAATTAACCAAGAAACCATAATCTTGATTATTCTAAGTCCTAAATCAAACATGCAATTCATCAAATTCAAACTGATCTGACCTAAACCACAGGTCCTAATTGATCATCTTACTTGATTAATTAATTAATCACTAAAATCATATTGCATTTGCAAATAAACTTTATACTAATTATTTAATTAATATTCTAAATATTAATTAAGTAAAAATACAAAATTATCAATTAAATCAAAAAGGGATTAAATTAATTAATAAAAACAAAATTGTGCATTTAAAATCAATTAAATTATTAAAAATGCATGTGACATCATCAAATCTAGTTAACTGATTATCAAAGTGGAAACAATCCAATTCCACTCAGTTAACTGATTCTCCACTATCTATCTTTTTGGAAACATTTCAGTTAACTGAAAACTGATTTTAGAATTTTCCAAAATAACTGATCAGTCAGTTCAGTCAACTGACTCTTTCGACCAATCACATCGCTTGCACATGGATTGTGCTTCTTCAATCGAATCTGAGCCACTCTTTTCTTTCGATCTTGACCGTCGATTTGAGAGAGATTTCTATAAAAGAGAAACTCTTTTCCTTGAGAGGGATCCTAATTTTCCATCATTATTATGCATTTTTTTATGTTTTAGCATTCTTAGCATTTATCATTTTAGCTTTAATTTTTATTTATTTATTTATTTCAGGCATGTAAACCTAATTTCAAGCACATTTTGAATTTGGGTTTTAAAATGAATATTAAACACTTCAATTTGGTGCTTTAAAAGTGAATCTTAAGTAGCTTGGATTAACAACAAATCTGCATCTTGCATATCATCTTAGATCAATCATAAGTCATTGAGCTTGTGATGACTTGAGAGCAAGCTCATACTCCTGCCTACTAGAAGGAAATGGGTCATTTTCGGTTAGTGTAGTTATTGCTTTCATATTTCGTATTGTCTAACCCACTAATAACATAAAGACTTTATTAAAGTGTCTGTGTTTGTGTTTGCAGCTTCTAGGTATCGCCCATTTTCACATGTACATTTTTGGTGCCCAACGTGGGGCTTGAATCTCACTTTGAGACAAACCCTACCTACACCTTTATTTTGAGCAGAATCTAAGTCCACCACCGTGTTTGAGTCATCATTTCGATGCGACACGACTATAAATACACCTATACTTGCCCAAAAATTGAATCTGTGGCAAAAAAAATTTGCAAATAGAGGTCGCATGACCTTCTACATGCAAATTGAGGCATCTATCATAGGTTTTACTACACGCATATTGATGCACACATATCAAGACAACCTTTGTTCAAAAACTCTAGCTTGGTTTAACCACACACCCTCTGTTATAATCCAATGCTATTACTCCTTCTATGCATACACATCTACAACATCCCCAAGCCCAAAGACCAAGCCACTAGCCCATCTGTTTACATTTTATACATGAGGTTTTGTATTTAAATAACTCTATTTACCTCTATTGCGCGAATGTGGGATTAAACACCCCCACCCGTAACTTGCTCAAAATTCCTCTACACATCCCTTTCTCCACTATACCCGCTGCTTCACCTCCCACCCACGCTACACACACAACCCCCATTTCCCACGCTCCATACGCACCTCACGCAGCACTACCCTTCTACCTTCAAATCTCACGCATCTATCCCCATTTTATCCCTTGCTGCTCCAACCGTTGTCTCCATCGTATCCCTATACTATCTACTCTCCACCTTCCCTTCCACTATTGTGCCTCCCTCCTCCTTCACTTCCCCAACCCCATCCACCATCCCAACTCGCCTCCTCTTCGACTGCTTCCCCTGCCTCCCCATCCTCGTGCTGCCCCCCATTTCCTCCAAACTCTTCCACCCCTCCTCCACTACTCTGCTCTACCCTCTGCCTACCTCCGTTCTCCCACACCATCTCCTCCCAACCTGACTTCCTCCCTGTGTTGCGCTTTCTCCCCTCGGCATCCCCTCAAAAGGTTAAACAACATGTTCACAAATTCTTGCATAAACATTCACACAAACATAAGGCAGAGCCGGGATACTATTAATATTCACATAAACATAAGGCAAAGCCAGGTTTTCAATGCTGGAGTATGTTTAAGTGAGGCCACATTAACATAAGGCAGAGCCCTCCTCTCCACCTGCTTCTTGCACAACCCTCCTCTTTGTCCACTCAACCCTCCAAATGGGCTAAATACATAGTGACACGTGGCACATGGAAGACTTTTTGGTATATTGAAGTTGACAGTCATCTAACCATCTTTTTGCAGTGTTAATTGCATTTTGTGATGGCCACTTAACCATCAAATTTAACCTAGGGAACTTCTGACGTCAACAGGCTTTGAAAAATCTTTGCATTCACCATATGCATTTTTAAAATTGTAGTCTATTTTCAAACGATCATATCTTGCTTATTTTAAGTCTAAATTGACTCCAATTTTTTTTTTTTTTTGGGTAGATTTTCCCAAGGATCACTGTGGTGGGGTTTGTTTCTTTTTTGGTTTCTGTATTTCTCATAAGTTGTAGATTTTGATGACTGTACCTGCCTAATCCTGCATTTTGCGACTTCTGGAGCCTTGTACGAGCTCATACAGTAATGTTTTTGGGTGCATTTTTTTTTTGAAAGTGCGTTCTTTTTTGTCTATTTTCTGAACATGCAATCATTTTTATGATGTTTTATATTTTGTAACGCTGACAAGTTTTGGGCTTGGTTGTTCTTCTAATTATCTTATTGGTTTCAGCCTAACAGTGGTTTGCAGGATGTTGAAAAAGAGGACTAAAACACAGAATACTAACGAATCATCTTGCTAGTTGCCTTGATCGATAGAACGCTAAACATTGTGTGTGCATATTGTTTTTGTTTTATTAAAATAGGAACGCACATGCAAGACTTTTTAAAATGAACTTCTATCTGGTGTTTTAGGGATAGCAATAATCTCAGGAAACTATGCTCCCACCCTTTTGAGATGATCAAAAATCTAGAAACATTTATTGTCATTCGCTGTTTGAGATCTGCAACTTTAGAGGGCCTGTCCAAGTGGGAAAAGTGCTCACCCTTGGAGAATGACCCAAGTGAGAACAAGATAACGCCAAGCTTCTTCGACTCACTATAATAAAAATGCTTCCTCGAGGCTAAAACCTTGGAAGATAAGTGGCATTTGAGCTTATACTCGGCTCTCACCTAACACAAAGAAGGGCCTCCGAGTCTCAATCACGTATCATGAACTACTTGTGCTAAGGTGCTCTGTGGGGTTAGCATCCTGAATCACTCTTACGCAAACACAGAGGATACACTTAAATGAAGACCCTTACTAAAACCCTTTTCAGATAGTGGCCAAAATCCTTTTCTACTTGTTGATACGGGCGTTGTGAGATGCACATGCCTAAGAAACCTCTCATGTACCCCTCTTGTTGAGACAATAAATTTATCAGGATCCTCAGATCTTGAGAAATTTGAAGCTTGGTAGGCCCAAGAAGTGTGTGTTGTAGAGGGGAGCCAGTGCTGCCAAGCTTCTAACTGTCCGACTTGAATGGGTATTTTATTGTAAGAGGATTCAAACAAGTATTGTCCATTTCTCACCACCTAGGAATAGGATTTTCTTAATGTGCTTGAATAGCTAAGGGATTCTTGATGTGTCTTGCATGAGTGAAACATAAAAAAAAACATCAAAACAACAAATCAAACATCAAAATGATCAATGATTCAAAATCTGCACTCTTAGTGTTAACTATCAACTCTTGTCTGAGTTTTCTAGTGCATCTATTATCAAACTCTAGAAAACTATCAACTTGCTGTCCAATTTTGTATTCTACTGTGAAGGTTCTGTCTGAATTTTCACAAATCTGTGTTCTCATCAACATCATCACTAGTCTATCTTTGACTGCAATCTATTGACAGTTTGACTCCTTTCTGTTTTGAAATATGATTTCATTGTGCTAGTCCAAGTGACCCATTATCTATTTCAATCTTATCATCTTTGTCTGTGATGTCCTTATCCTGAGTTGCGAGAGTAGGTATGTTCACCTTGACTCAAGATCAGAGTCACTGCTTCTCTCTCACTTGGACTTTATCTCCTTTATCCTTTGGTCTTGGACTTAATCAACACTTTATATTTCACTTCAGTACCTGTCAGTCAATCAACTAATTCATCATACCTCCTCTTCGATCTTTTAAGCAAGTGAATCAAGACAATCTTACAATGTCTAACAGAAAATGGGCTAAACCTTATGGTCCTAACAACATGAACGAAGAGATTCTTTTGGAAGCTTTATCAAAACAACTCTAAACTTTGAAATCTGAAATCCATGAATTAAAGGGGGAAAATGATACACAATCCAACAAATCCTCATCAAGCTCAATCTATCCTTTTCTATTTGATCATGACCAAGCGAGTGGCTCTAAAGCCCTAAAAGCTACTGAAAACAACATGAAGTCTCCCTCCAAAGGGATTAGTAACCTCATGAAAGAAAAACCTTGGGTTAAACGCAAGAGGGACTTCACTCCTTTGTGACAATCGTATGCATCAACATTGGAAGAACTTCTTGAGAATGACCTCATAACATTGCCTCAAGTCACATCACATGGATTGAGATTATTGAGTACCTATTGCACATATCATTGACATAATGAGCATACAACTTCATCTTGCATGGAGTTGAAACATAAAATCCAAGATCTCATAGATGATGGCATAATCGAAGTGGAAAATCCTAATGATTCATCTAATCTCAAGCATGATCAAAATTATGAATCCATGTCTATAAATAGTTCCCATATCACATCTACTTCTTCCACCATTCCTCCATCTCCTAAAGCTTCAAAACCAGCCATACCATCTCCATCAAGAATTGAGCCTAATGATGACTATGTCTACCCTCAACGACTACCTCTAAAAGAGATCCAAGCTAATCAACATACGTCTGTAAGTCTTTCTCAGGCTTCAAAGATCGTCGACCCAAAGATTCCATGTGCTTCAATGCATATCATGCCTACTCCAAATGATTTCCCATTAGCATGTCAAGATTGCTTTATGCAGATCAAAACTCCTACCGTGTCCTTAAAAATGGCTCCATGTCAAGAGGACAATCCACAATGTGAAGAAACATATATCATTAATGATCAAGATCAAGACACCATCCATTATTATCCAATGGTTGACCAAAGTCACATATCCCTAGATTCTGAGGATGATCCTCTCATATCCTTTCATTTCTTCCAAGAAGATATCCCTCCAACTCAAGAACGACATAGCCCTCCATCTCCCAAGCAAGATCAAGATATCCTTTCCACCATCTATAATAGGCCTATTGAAAATCAAGATAAAGGCACCCTTTCTAAACCATCTAATGATCCTTGTCAATATTAGAGTATCCCATCATCCCCTTTTCATACCCCTCCATATTCACCTCATGAAACCATCATTCCTCTAAATCCCTTGTAGAATAATAAATCCCCTCAAGCTTCAGTTGCTCTTGTCAAAGCTACTCATGCTCCAATTGATATAAAGATAAATATTAAAGATGAGAGCCTTGGTCATGTAACTCACTCTAAAGATGTTGATATCCCTTCCACACCTTATCTCCCTCCATTCAAATGTAAGCATCATACTTCCCTATCCTCCAAATCCATCCTTGGTCCTTATATCCCAAAGATGAAACCATCAAACCTTCCATATATATTGGGTCCTTATATCCCTCCATCCAACATATCTCTCACTCCTAGCTTGTCATCCACTTACCGCATCATACCTCAAGATCAACAAAGACATGCATCCTTGAAATATCCCTATCAACCAATCCATATGAACCAGTCATACTAGCCCTATTCATCCACAATTCCCAAGTCTTTTGGAAGCAATTTAGATGTACAACAAAAAAATCACAAATCTAAGAATCCACTTACATATGAAGATCACTATGTCCAATATAATTGACATGTGACTAAAAAGAAAAAAGAAATATGCAAGAAACCACAAAGGTCCACTGAGAAAAAAATAATATCAAATAAAATATGGGTTCCTAAATCCATCATAGCAGATTTGCGTTCTAAATCTGAGCAAACAATAATATCAAAGAAAATATGGGTTCCTAAATCCATCATCAAAGAATTGCATTCTAAATCATCCAAAAGAAAAGGAAAATCAAAAGCTATGTGGGTTCCCAAGTCTCTTCTAAGGACTTGGATACAAAAATAAAATCAAAAGATATGTAGATTCCCAAGTCTCTCTTAAAAGGCTTGAACAAAAAGGAAAAGTCAGAGTTGGCATCCAAGCTTCCAAAGTCTTCCACTTCATCTCCATCTAAACATCTCCCATCTTCTAACTCTATTTTGGGTCCTCATGTCCCAAAATCCATTACCTTGAATACTTTGACCCCTTCTACATCCATCTTGGGTCCTAGTGTACCAAGATCAATATCCACTCATAAATCAAAGCCTCAATATATTCAATCCACTTTTCCTCCATTTGTCCACTACCCTTTAATGGGTGTGTCAATGTTGATCTTATCACCATATCCTTCCATTCCTCTTATCCAATCCATCACATAAATCCTTGGCTACCATCTCCCTTATCCTCCATATCATTCTTCTCTACCGTCGCCCTATCAACATCTTTGAGCACCATTTCAACGGCCTTGGCCTATCACAACATATCTTTCATAGGAGCACTATCTAAAGAGAAAGAAGCTTAAGTTCCTCCAAAAAAAAAAGGTGCCTTGGTGAAAACCTGGTAAATAGGTGCCTTGGTAGCAAAAGTAAAGATAAATCAATCCATCCTATGGTGAAAACCACTCTTGTGGGACCTTGGATAAGTACCATGATGAAAACCTGGCAAATAGGTGTCATGTGTAATTCCTCCTACTTGCACTTATCACTTGGGGGCAAGTTCCTTCCATGTCATCTTATCCATCATATCTTACATCTATCTAGCCCATCTGCGTCCATGTTCCTTCCAGTGATCTTGACAAGGTTGAGCCTATCTATGAGCATCATGCCTCTTGTCATGCATTATCGTTTCCATCAGGGTATTCACTTGCTCGCATCCATGGCACCCTATCATGATCTTTATTATCCCATCCTATCCTCACTATCCATAAACATCCTTTGTACTAATCCCAAAATATTCACTAATACCCTTCATCACCCCTTATCACGATCGTTCTATCATAGCTATATCCTATCCAAAATTGACCCCTTGGTCTTGATCAAAATGGCAAAATAATTTCTCAAAAATCTCTTGACATATCCATCCTTTTGGACTACATTCTTTTCATGACATCAGGTCATTATCCTATATGCTATCCAACACCACTCCGTGATCCTACGTTGTTATATTATTTTTCCCTAGCTTGGGTAATCTTGAGGAGATTGTCTTTGAGGGTTGCATTCACCCTCTTGATCCACCATTGTCTATTCACCTCATCCATCTATAATGTCCTACACCTTGGTAGAGATTGGGGGCAAACCAATGTGATCTTGATTGAGAACGATAAATCTATACAAGGCAAAAAAAAATCTAAAAGTTGATGACATGTAACTGATTGAATGTTTGAAGATGTTAAGTTGATGATCATGCAAAGCATTAAATCAATTAATGTATTGTATTGTCATTGATGTCAACTTTATATAATCTATATGGTCATGGAAATACTGTCAAAGACTTCAAGAACCGATGAATCAAAGGCTATGCTATCAGTAATGCATATAAGTAAAGTATTTACTAAGTGACTGTATACACTGATGGAGTGCACACCGATGGTCAGAGTAAAAGAGCAGAGTCACAGTATTACCTGACTAGTAAATGCACAGCATTATCGACGAGCAAAGTCATAATGTTTCCCGATGAGAAAAACACAGAGTAACCCGATAGAGAGAATTTCAGTGTTGCTTGACGGAGAAGACAAGGACCGAGATCCCGATGACAACTGAAGTCACACCGATGGAATAGTCAGTTATCACCGATGACTAACTGAAGTGTTGACCGACAGAAAAGAGAGTTCAAAAACCAATAAAATGCTTAACCGTTAAGAAGCTAAAGATAGAGTTAACGGATACTTATCATTGTTTTAATCATCCAGATAAATCCAGAGATAAGTAATTGATTTAAAGTTGATTTGTCTAGTTGGCAAGAAGATCTCTTTGAGATAAATAAGGAGTTTGCTTTAAATCTATTGGCGAGGATTGTGGAAGACACCAAGAATCAAGAAAGCCAAGAAAAGGGGAATCCATGTCTATATAGAGACAATACTTGCAAACCCATGGATCTCATAATATCTGTAGGCATGACTGTGTTAGATGCTCCTGAGTCAATCATACAATTTTTGAGCATCTTTCCATTTATTACCAATGTCAATAAAAAGGGATCAACAACCCCTGCAGAAGTATTTGTGTTTAAGTAAATTTGAGGGATCTCAGAAATCATCCCCTCAGGCTCCTTTCCCTTATTGTTGAGTTTCTTTTCAATATGCTATGTTTTCTAAGGTTTTTCTGGTGATACATTATTCAATACTAAAAGAAATTTTTATTTGTGTTCTTTTATTCTCATCATCTCTAAGAATGGGACCTTCATAGTCATCTAAGATAAACACTATCCTATATCTACTAGAGTATACTTTACATTAGAGGTTTTAGGATTTTCTACAATAATATTACTTTCTTCTATCTGAATATTCACAACAGGTTCTTCCCTTTTAGATTTCTTATTTTCTACTTTGGGGGAAGAAGAACATGCTTTTGGCTCTTTATCCTTCTCTACATGTACATATTTTGTTTCATTTTCTTTGTTTACTATCTTGACATTAGGTTTGTTTGAATTTTCCCTAGGTCCATCCTTTTTAGGTACATATTTGGCATTTGTTTTATTTTCTTTTATGAAGATGCATGATGGCTGACTACCAACATTACCCACGACTCTGTTTCTTAGGTGATAATTGTATCTTGCTTTGTTCATGAGATCAGCAGTGATTCTAGATTTGTCTACCTTGCGAGGCATATATGTCATGATTTTCAATCTCCTTGTCAGAATCCTTATAATGACATGAATAAGCATTATTCATACTATAATCACATAAATCATTTTCATCCTTTTCTTTCTCTTCATTTGCTTTTATATCTAAAGAAACAATGCAAAAATTAGGATTGTGCGGTGCCTCACAAGCTTCACACCAAAATTCATCATTACACATGTGAATAGTATATTTATGTAGGGGATCAGGAGTCCTATTCTCCATTTTGTCTTTCCTTGGTGGAGAAATAGGCTTACCATCCTTGAATTGGGTACCATAGGGGTAGTTTTGCATCCTATTTTTTGGGTTATAGTTATTATTATAGGATGGTTTGTTATTCTGTGGAGCCTTGTACTCTCTGTATTTAGGTTCCTTTTGATTACTCCTACTAAACCATGGATCCTCTCTTTTATCCAATTTTCCTCATATCCTCCTATTCATATCTATATTCACAGCTTTTTATAGGCTTCTGTTAAATTTCTTGGATTCTTATCTCTAAGTGCATAGCCCATTTTTGAATCAAAAGCATTGAGATAGGTAGCAAGACATACCTTTTGATCCAACTTCATTTTTGAAATAGCTTATGCATAGCTCGTTGGAATCTTGTATTGAACTCAGTTACTTCTTCATTTGAGTTCTTCCTTATATTGTTGAAGTCATTGAGAAAAAATCCTTCATTAGTCTTATCACCATATTGATCCTTGAATAAATCAATCAGTTCATCCATTGTTCCTATAGAACCATGAGATAGACTCCTAAACCATTCCCTATCATCTTCTACTATAGATTGTACAAATAATTTCATAAGGACATCTTCATGATTGATATTTAAATCATCTATAACATAAAAAAAATTCTTAAATGCTCTTCACAAGTTACAACATTATTTCCTGAAAATCTTAGAATTTTTTCTCCCATATCTTCTAGTATTGCATTAGGATAACCTGGAATTCCAAAGAAAGAAAATTGTTTGTACCTTTCTGCAGGAAGAGGTCTCCTTTGGAATTTGTCATCATCTTTAGGAGCAAAGAATTTTCTATGGTCTTTGAAAGAAGAAGCCTTGTTTCTTGATGTTGTTGCATTCTCAGTATCAACAAAGGAGATTGTAGTAGATTGCAAAAAATCAAATTTTCTATTCATCTCTATAGTTGCAGCTTCTGCTTCAAATTTTTCCAACATCTTGGCCATAGTTTCTCTTTCTTTTTTAATATTTTCAAGGTCAATATCTAGCTTAGAAATTTTCTCAGTTAGGTTCTTTTGAGTTTTTGGCTCCTCAACTTCTATTTCTGTAACTTTATTTTTCCCTTTATCTCTGAAGTTTTGAGGACCTAAACTTTTGTGGGTGTTTGGAGTCTCCTGGTCTCTGCGAGACCTCTCAATATTATTTGTAGCTTGATGTCTCAGGGATCTTCTTCTATACTTGTTAACATCCTTCTTCTCATGCTTTTTCATTTTAAGCTCCTTTTCCCTTTTCATTTGCTGAATAAGGGCTAGTTGTATTATGGGAATTCTTTCTTCCTCTACAAGATCATCAGAATGAACTTTAGAGTCTGAGATAATTGTGTCAGTTCCTTCTCTCTCACTAGAAGTAGTAGTGACTGCATAGGTTTCTAGTCCAAGGTCTGAGGCATTTACATACTCTGAGGTATTCCCCTCATGACTAGACTGATTGGTATCCTTCCTTCTAGTGTTGTCTTCTTCATTCCTTGGAACAGAGTTACTAATATTTTCTTGGTTCCTCTTCTCTCTTCAAGATAAATTAGTTTTTGAAGTAGTGGGGATCCCACTATCCAACTCCATTTCTAGATTTTATTTCATTCTTGACCTAGTATTCATATTTATAAAAATGTTTTACTTATGCATTGATTTCAGATATTTTCCTTTAGAGTCACCACCCAACAACAAGTTTGGGAAATATGAATACTACTAGAATGACCTAAACTGGAAAAACTCAACTATAAATTATAAATCAACAAAATTGAATCTCCTTCAACCAAAGTCTGAAATAATTCTTTTAATTCCCCAGCAGAGTCACCAATTTGTTAGGGATGTTTCTTGCAAGTATCTTTTAAAACCGGTATGAATGTTTTGCGCTTATATATTTCCTATATTCATTATGCAAGAAAAGCCTAATTGATGAGGATTGGATATGATCCTCCTTATTTTTTGAGATATATTGACTCAGGTAGGTATTACCTATGAATGATTACTAATTTTACAATACTTTATAGTGGATTATATCTTCTTACTAACTTGTTGAATGCCTTTTACTGTATCAATAAGTAGATAACTATGCAAGTGACAATAAATAACCTAATACAGAGCTTAATGAGCCAAACTAGTATTTTTACAACAACAAATAGTAATGAAATAAGGATTATCATCCTTCTTCCTTTTATAGTTCTTATGAACTTAGGAGGGATAACCCATTTGATTCTCTCTTGAAGAAATCAACAGACTTGAATTGTATACTCTGTGAGTACAATTTGCCTACGAATGTATCCCCTTTTATAAGTGTAATGTATTTGAATGGTTGTTCTTAAATGCTAGATGATTGAACAATTACTTGCCAAACTATAAACCAGTGCCTGATCCTATGGGCTATAGAGTCAAAATTGAATGCAAATCCACAATTAGGAAACTAAGGAAAATAATTACAACCTAGATAGCATGCCTTACAAACTATCCATTCACTCCTATATCTTTGTTCATCAGATCTTAAATATCAATATCCAGCTTCCAGGAATCATGTGAAAGAATTATTTCTTCCTTGAAGGACCTCACAAATGATTGCACAACTACCTTGCAGTTGACATATTTAGATGCCTTACAAATAAACACATAAAATCTTGAATAGAAATAAAAGAGACAACACAAGATATAAAATAGAGATTGCAATGTATTTTATTAATATCAAACTGCTTCAAAATACATACAATAGACAAAAAGTATAGAGGCTCAGACAAAATTGTAGTAGTCTGCCTTGTAATTCTATTCCATCATCTTTCAAAATGTTACAATAAGATCTATTTATAGGCTTAAACCATCTTGGAATCCTTAAGAAGCAAGGATGCTACAAGATTCAGATGGCTTCAAGACCTAACCCTAAAATACAAAAAGGACAAAAGACAAGAAAGAACCAAGCGGTGGATGGACAAATGAAGAATAAGATATGATTTATTCTTTGTCTTCTTGTGATCTTTGGCACCTTTGTCTGTATATATTTAGGATAGCATCTGATATTTGCAATGAGACTGAGTGACCACCAATACAGGCTAATTTACACTAGTCTTCATGATAGCAAACCTTCCTGTGCTCTAAGAGAAGGTGCCATGTGTCCTCCTATTCTTCATCCATGATGTCCAAGTCAATAGTGACTAGCTTATTCTTCTTTGGCTCTGTTAATATGTCCCATGCTATAACATCTTCTTCTTTCGGCCATTCAAAGCTCTGTATGTTCTCCAACTGGGTCTTCTATCTCTCACACCTGGCATTAGTAATAATCTTGACATCTGTAATAAACTTGTTGAAATAAGTTTTTGCCTTAAATGCTTCATCTAGAAATTTGTTGTATCTTTCCATATCTTGTTCTCCTTTGTCAAAAACATATACCTCTTTATTAGGTAACATAGTGCCAAATTCTAAGCCCCATGCTCCTAGTGGCTTGATCTGATTGTCCTATGATATGATTGGAGGCACAAATCTGTTATAGCTACGTCCAAACATGTTCAACCTTGCCTCAATATGATTAGCCTTTCCTTTGAAAAAGGACAAGGTGGCTCCAATATTCTCTATTTCAACCCCAAGTTGGGTTACCACCTCTGGTAGGTCTGGTCTATGTGGTTGAAAAGATTCCAACCTTTCAAACAATCCTGTTCTCCCAGACCATGTTGCATAATATGGGTTGAAAATTTGGATAAAATTGTTGACCTCTACTTGCAGGCCTGGAAACTTGCCATAAGCTTCATATACTATATCAATATTATCCTTTATTATATCTACCCTATGCTGCAAAATTTATGTTATTGCATCCAAAACTACTTCATTGGGCTCACACGTACCCTGCCATGTTTCTACTGTAGCATGCTCTATTTCAGCTCTTTATATCTCTACATCTTTTACCTCTTTGTGCTCTACATAGGAAACCTCAATAATATCAAGCAGTCTTTGTGTAAGCTCTGCTATCATCTTCTCTTGTGCTTTGATCTTGATTAGAGCTGGCTCCCTATCTTTGACTATATCACTAGTTTCACTAGTGAGCTTCTTAAATATTTTAGAAATTTGGGTAGCCTTAGCCTCATTTAAGTGTGCAAAATGGGTGAGCACTTGGGAAATATCCAAGCCTCCTGTATTCTAGACAGACCAGATAATCTTATTTCCTTTGATTTTCTCTTCAATGTTTATTAATGAAGGCTTTTGATCTTTTGGAGCTAGGCTCCACATTGCTAAGGCTTGGGACTTTGGATTGTATCCAAATCCTTTGATCATATCTCCAACCTATGTCACTAATGATAAATTTACATTAGGTTGTTTCCTTATCTGATCTGTGATGAAGGCAAAGGCCAAATCCCATCCTTCTACCAACAACATCCCACTGGATTTTACCAGTTGCCTTGCTTCCTCTAGTGTGATTTTCTCTGAATCAGGATCGTAATCCTGCAATGCTTGTAAAGCCGCACTAGTTACTAGATCACCACCTGCCAATTGTAGTTGTGCACCAACTTGCTCTTTTTTGTTCCCGATGAGGAACTCTTTAAACTCCTTGGTTTTGATGAAATTTTCATCCTTTAAGAATTGCTCTTGTTGTATAAATCTTTCATTAGTACATGTCATAAGAGGTAACTCTATTTCCTATTCATCATCTTTATGGAGCTTCTTTCCTACTCTTATCTGCTTCCTTAGCTGATGGTCATGGGCTCTACCACCAGTGATAAGAGCACCAATTCTGTCTTTCTTCTATGATGGCTCCCCTGCTTCTATTTTGTGTCTCTTTAACAGGGGCTCATTGGTGACCTTAGCATAAGCAAGTATAATTCTTACACCTTCTAGCCTAGCAATGGGTGCAAAGGTCTCTCCATAGTCAATACCTTCCTCTTGTGCATACCCCTTGCATACTAGTCTTGCTTTGTTTCTTGTGACTTCTCCATTCTCATTCAACT
>MU214439.1:15049-40080 GCA_018584345.1 Thuja plicata | reverse complement strand
TAAGCAGTATAACTATTTACCGAAACTCAGTAAATAAGTAGAGTATACCGATCAATCCAGAGTTAGCTATGTAAGATGCAAGACAGTAAAGAAATGAATCATACACACATAACACATGAATTTTAACATGGAAACCCTGTTAAGGGATAAACCACTAGGATCGGTACCCCAAATTTTCACTCTTCTAAAGTGAGCCCTGATAGGAGCCAACCCTGTTAAAGGTTACAAACACAATGTTAAGTGTGACCTTGTTAGAGGATTTTATACATAAAGGTTGTCACTTAGTATTGGGCATCTATTTCTACCATCCTTGAATCAGCCTCCTTCTTAGACTGTCAATAGGTATCAGGCTAGTCCAATGCTAATTTTATGAATCAACCTTTTTGGCACTCTTTGAGATGTACCTCAATATATAAAAGACTGTTAAGTCCTGCTCAGTTAAGAGACTTGATGCTTCTATGGTTAAACTGAAACACTATGACCTATTCATATTGTAATTTTGAATTCTAGATTTTCAGATCTATTTAAGTACATTACCTCTCTAACCAATGTATCAATTCAATCCTTGTGCTCCATACTTTCTGCTATGTGATATTGTTCTCACTGTTCGTCAGTGTCTGCAGAATTCCTTAGCTCTTCCTTCAGCTTGTTTGATCAACACTGCATGGAGTTGTTCTTCATCAGTTTCTCTTCAACATCCTCTTTCTATTCACTCCCCTTAATCTCATTCGTAAATGAATTAAGCGTGTCTCTTATATAGACATAATATTCATTGTTTCTTGATTCGCGATTCTTGGCGTGATAAACAATCCATCTAATTATATTTAAAGCATAACTCATGATTTGTCTCTTAGATATCTTCTTGCAAACTGTATAAATCAGCTTTAAATCAATCACTTATCTCTGGTCGAATAAAACAAAGTAGACAACCAGTTAAGTCTATTTTTAGCTCTGCCAGCTAGATATTTTGTCATTTTCTAAACTGTCAGTTCTGTCGGTCACCACTGTAGTTAGTTGTCAGTGACAATTGACTGATCTGTCGGTGAGACTCCAGTTAGCTTTGTGATCTCCATCCATTGGGCATCATTGGAATTTTACTCGTTGGGAAACTTTGTATCTTTGGTTGTCAGGCAACCTTCTGACTTTTCTCGTCGGGCATTCTGTAGTTTGCTTCGTCGGGCAACTCTATGCTTTTGATCATCGGGTATCACGGTGATTGTTCTTCTTTGCTCTGTCCATCGGTGTGCACTCCATCGGTGTTGTTTGTCACTTAGTGAATACTTGACTTTTATGCATTTCTGAAAGCATAACTTTGGTTCCTTTGGTTCTATGAAGTCTTTGGCATTATGTACATGACCATATAGATGGTATCAAGTTGACATTAATGACAATATAGTCCATTAACTGATTTAATGACCTGCATTATCTTTCAACTTAACATTATCAAACATTCAATCAGTTACATGTCATCACACTAGGCCATGGTCTCCTTTTACCCTCGACAACAAGTATAAATCAAACATATACGGGCCAATCTAGATGAGGCCCGTACCCATAGCTCCATGGAAGTTTTCATGAGTCATCCCGAAAATGCAAATATGGTCAGTGCCATCGTAGGCCAAAAGCATAATACTATCCATGCTAAATTTCAACATGAGGGTACCCCCATTCCACTTGGACTTCTGCCACCCAATATAGCATGTCCCATACACACCCCAGGTAACATGTTTCAACCCATTGTGGAATAAATCGTTGATCCACGCCTAAGAGCACCCCAAACAGCCTCTGTTATAACCCATTAACTCCAGGCAATCACCACCCAATGCATAATGCACACTACGTTTCAGTCAACCCCCTTCTCCATTATGAGAGCTTCATCTTCTAATCCTTTGCCACCTCTAGCATCCCAACCAACCCAGCACACCACTACCCAAGCCACACAACCTACCATTAAACAATTGGCTTCTACCCAGCCTATTGATACTCAACCAATTGTCACACAACCACTAGCTACACAAGCCATGACTACTTTAGTGATGATGTTATTACCTCCCCCCATTCCTCCACCACAAAAATATCAGCCACAATACACAACGGGAATCACACCCATGGGAGCCTTTGACCAACCTTTATTCCCTCAAGGTCCTACATTCCACGCCCAACTAATGGTACCATCTCAAAGTTCTTTGGTACCCCACCTACAAACTAACATCCAAATAAAACCTAATGCACCCACTTCCCAACAAGATTCCCAAGCCTCTCAAACCTCACAAGAAACCACATCACCCACTTGTCACTATTCTTAGGAAGATTTACAATCCCTTGGAGTTCCTACACATTCACACATCATGAAATCTTCTACCTCCCAAGAACACCATCAATTTTTCAACCCCTTCACACAACTAGCCCAACCTCAGCAACCAACATTCACCAATTACCTTGTCATGCCGCCATCTGCAGACATGCAAACCGTTCCACCTCCCCAACGAAAAATTGTTTCCACACACATCAATTACCTTGCTCCCCCCTCTAGAGGTATAAACCTGTATAACACTTATCCATCCTATGGTAGCACTAGCACATAACCAACCTATGTGGGCCATACCTACGCTCACCTAGCCTACCAAAAGTCACAACAATCACAACTCTTCTACCAACAACCTTCACAACTACAACAAACCTTACCTATACTCTCTTAGTAACATTACACTCAAAAAAAATAGTCACTACCCCCATCGCAACCCGCTTATGAAGACGGTCAATCTCCTTACCATGCTCCTCAATATCCCCCACAAAATCCTTCATTCTCCCTGATGCCATTTGACCCATATCAAGCACTAGGATCCAATGTAATGGGGGTACCCACTCCACCACCAGTCAACTTGGAATGGGAAGAAAATAAGAACGTTCATAAGGAGCTCTACGTAGGGACTGAAACAAAGACCTTCAAGTTTGATGAAGTCTGTCCTTATCCATTTAACCCCTCCATCACAATGATTACCTTCTCCAAGCACTTTGAAACTCCCAAATTTGACAAATATAGAGGAAGAGAGATCTTGTCAGTCATGTCATGGAATTCTGCATGGCTTTCCAAGAAGTTGCCTATAGTGACAACTATGTCATGCACCTCTTCCCAAAAATATTGGGAGGGACGGGGCTTGAGTGGTTTTACAAGATTCCCTATGACACAATCATGACATTTGCAAGGTTATCTGAGAAATTTGTATCACAATATGCAAAAAATATTGAAAGTGAATTATCCCTCTTGGATCTATTCAATTCCAAACAAAAAGGGGGAGAAAGCTTGGGAGATTACCTTCAAAGATGGCAAGGGATTACTATGAGACTATCATATCAAACCCCTGAAAATCATTTGATGAAGATATTCATCGATAATATACACCCTAAGCTATCCCATCACATATGCATGAATTGTCTGCAAACATAACAAGAGATTTGAGGAAAGGGAATGGACCTCGAGAAGGGTCTTCTCGATGATGGTACCATCATAAACTATAAGGAAACAAAAAATGATAGGTCCAACAATGATTGTTCACACTATTGGAACAATAATAAAAGCATTGTAACTGATGGTGCCACAAACACCAAGCATGTCCAAATATTTTTAGCTGGACCAAGGCCACCACAACCTCCCATCTATCAACCAATAGCCAATCAAAAAAATTCTATACCACTCACCCATGGATATTCTAAACGTTAGGTCCATGATACCCAGAAGTGCACATTCACTCCTTTAGTTGAACCCGTAGATGCCATCTTCCACAGAATGGCTACGGCCAATCTGATTGTGTACCCTCAAACTCAGCCATTTGACGAATCTACTCCCAAACCCACATGGTAGAAAGAGAATGAGTACTGCAACTACCACCCTATTAAGGGACACACCACTGTAAAGTGTATGAAGCTAAAACATTACATCCAAGATCTCTTAGATTGAGAGGAAATCATAGTGGATCCTCTAGCACAAACCTCATCTAACGCAAACCTCCAGATATACCAAAATGTTTTTCCTCAACACAACACTAGCAAGGGACCTGCTAATCCCAATCCACCCCAAACCAAGGAAAAGGTATGTCGATGGAAAATATTACACCACTACCTATATCAACTATGATAAGTTTTTTGGTTGCATCTCCTAGGTTGAACCTTCGGTCAATGTTATCCATGTCAAGGGAGTGGATAATCAATGCACAGTTACCACATGTCGGGGAATAATATATGTTGTAGGTACCACTACTGCTTCATCCTCTGGTGCACAATATAAGCTCTTGGAACACCTTGGGAATACACCCAAAAAAATATCTATTTTGGATCTCCTTTGCACCTCACCCATCCATTAGGAGATCCTCAAAAAGGCCTTGCAAGAATAACATGTACTAAATTACATTGACCCCACCCAATTTCAGGCCATTCTAGGCTACTTATCAGCATCTTGTGGTATCTCATTGAAACCTTCTAACATGCCATCCATTGAGCCAGACCCCAGCTTCCCACTCTATATCATTGTCATGGTCAATTACTTTATCATCAAATGAGTCATTATAAATAATAGTTTGGCCCTAAATCTATGCACATTAAATTCATAAATCAAGTGGGTTACACTAAAGAAAATATAACAAATGTGTTAGGATTAGGTAATACTGAGAGGGGGTGAATCAGTATTAAAGCACTTAAAATAAACTTTGAACCAATTCAACATAAACCATAAGCATACTAAAATAAAAGGAACATAAAAAAATAACACAGTACTCATAACACTATTATTTGTTGTTGAGGAAACCTTGGCCAAGGGAAAACCGCAGTGGGAATGATACCCATAAGCATGCACTAAAGTATAGTGTCCCTGTTAGGAGACCTATCCCTGTTAGGAGCTGAATATTACATAGTACAATTCCTTGTTAGAGGAATAACAATCCTATTAAAGGTATACAATACCCTGTTAGGGCCAACTGAGCATATAGCTCTTACAATATATTTTTGTTACATAGTGTTCTCAGTAATGAACAAAACAAGCATCAACAATGCTTAGATAGTTCTTGTTATAGCTCTTCAATAATCTCTGTCAACCTCTGCTTTTCCATTCGCATCTCCCAAAACCATATCTTATCCATAACATACTTCTCTCTAAAAAACATCTTCACACACACACACACACACACACACACATATATATATATATATCTTTACCTTTTCCAAGTCAGCTCTTTAGCTAAATATTACATAGTCGACTCTCAATAAAAAATACATTTGATAAAGCAAATATTAAATACATATTCAACACTCTTACATAATCAAAATATAGATTATCAACAAACATAATCTATCTTAGCTTTCCAGGAGTCCACCTCATACTCCCCAAATCATCACTCCAGTTCAACATTTTTGTATCATTGTTATGCTATTGTCGCATGTCTTTAAATTTCACTGTAACTCTTCTTAAAATTTACCAAAATAAAATTGATCTTAGATGAAGGTCATACATACTCCATAGTATCTCCCTCTAAGCTCACATGTCATAACTCATCGGTCTCAATCTTCAATACCAAAAATACCTCTATATTTCTGCTTTGTACTTAGTCGATTTTGGAATAGGTTCACCAAAACTTAACTCTAGAACAATTGATCAATATGCCAGATGTATTTCCGTAAATGACAACCAAAAAGTGATTCATAACACACAAAATTGATCACTTTCCAACACTCTCTCCCTTTGGCATTGATGGCAACACTTAACAAAAAAAATGACTAAGTGTTCCAACAAAACAAAAACTGTCTCTTCTTCTTCCTCTATTTTGATTTTCTCTTGTCCCTTATACATTATCTTATCCTCTTCTCCCCTATTCATTTTTCTCTTCTCTCTTATCCCCCTTTGACAACAATGACAAAGGTGCATAAAAAGTAATAAGACTAGTGCTTACTCACCAATTTTAGAATATCTTGAAAGGAATCTTCCAAGATCTTCACTTCTGTAATCCATGACTTAATCAATAAATGAATAACATGAATTAGTCCATTAAATGAAAATGGTGATGTCTCTTCTTCTTTCAACTCTATTGGCATAGAGTTGGCCAATGATTTTGCAGTCTTTTCTATGTCAGATAAGTGAGCTTCAATAATTGATATCTTAGGAGTAATTAAACTCTTTAGCAAACCAAACCTTGTCACAACTCTCCCTTTCTCGATATCCAATACATTTAGTTTAGCCAAAATTCTTGTTACTTCTTTGTCCAACTCCATTATATATTTTGAAGAGGTCTCACAACTATCCTGTTGGAATTACAATAATGGGAAAGCAAGATACTAAGAGGGGGGGTGAATTAGATCTTGAAACTTAACCACTTAAAAAAATTGATCCACATTCATACATATATGAATTTAACCTAACATCAGATAATATCCACAACATGAAATATATAACTCATAACACAAAATTTTGGTGACCCAGAAACCCAAATAGGTAAAACTGGGGTGGGGATGAGACCCACAAAATCTTCACTACTGCAACAATAAAGTGTGCCAATTAGGGCTACAAGAGTTTGATTACAAAATGCAATCTACCTGGTTAAAGGTTTGTTCGGTTAAGAACTAAAGATCATTACAATCTACCTTGCTAAAGGATTTCAACTTACAGTAAATTAAGCACTTGGCTAAGAGATTTAAAATGGTATGCTAGAACCACTCTGTTAAGAGATTTCACCTAATACACTTGTTAGAATGTTTCAAGTAGTGATCCTTCATTATGCACTTAGATGCTGATGACGGATCTGCTCTTTCCAATACCTTCTATGATCTCACAATCTGATATGTCTTGACTCTACTCTTCCTTACTCTATTATTCTTCTTGATCTAGGCTTATTCTCAAACTAACTCACTGTTCATCTTTCATGAACACAACAAACCTTCTCTCTCATGCTATATCTCTCTTTGTATATTTCTTTTTAGGGTTAGAATCAATCTTATATGTCTTTACGGATCTGGCAGTGAGATCTAGATCAACGATCAATATCTATTATTTATGCCCCCAAGGCATTCTGATTTCCTGATTGGCTTCATGCCATGCATAGTATAAAACAATTAAATGCGTAATTAACTTAGTAGACAAATATTAAATGCATACATATGTCAGCCCAAATCTCATACAAGTTGGCCTAAACATTTCACATTAAAGTTTGAATCAATCCTGACATGTATGCAAAAATTGTCTTGCTCGACACTTAACATCTCTGTCACTCGACACTTAATATTCTACTCGGCTCGGCATGATGTAACTCAGCAACCTAAAACTTACTCGGCAATGTTGCTCGGCCTTGAATGTTTAGCTCAGCCACAGTGATAAGCAACTAAAAATGCCTAAGTAAATGACTAAGTGTTGGTCACTAATCATCAACAAAACTTAGGGATTAACAATCTCCCCCTTTAATATTAGTGGCAAAAACACACTTATCATTTATTTTGATTCGTTCCATCCAAAATGTTGCCTAAGTACACAACGTACTCCCCCTAGGAATGTACACCATACTAAATACAAAAGTTTACATAGTATACATGCCTTAAAAAAATATTTACATTGATACCTGTACTGATCTTCTTACATTGTATCCCTGTCAGTCTTGTCAGATTCCCCCTTATTTTTTTCACTGATTGTAGGTGGGGTCAAGTTATACTTATCCAAAAACTATTTATGAAGGTGTAAGGTGGATGCAAATGTAGTGTCCCAACTATCCTTAACAAAATTCATAATCTTTATTTTGACTTCTAGCTCGGCAGCTAGACTTACTAAACTTTCTGCAGTGGAGAGATGCGAATTCCTCTTAACCAATTCTTTTGCAGCTGAAAGTTCTTTCTGAATTACCTCAAGATGAGGTATCAGGTTTGTCTGGATAGTAATCAATTTGGTCATAATCCGACCATATTTAGCCATGATCTCGGCTATCCTCCTTTGTGCATTTGTCAATTTGTTAAAATGTAAGGAGCTAGTGCTAGCATCCATACTCAGTGAACTTCCAATTGATTTTAAGTCTAATTGCAATTTCTCTATGGCCTGTAGATTATCCTTTGTGAAGAATTCAACATCACATAACTTCTTATCCAAGGAATAAACACTAGTTGCAACTTCCTCCAAAATTTCTACAAGAGAAGAAAGTTCAACCTGCTTTACCGCAATCTCTCCTGAGATTTTTGCCAGTACTTTGTTCTTGAATTTCCTCTCAGACCATTGCAATAACTTCTCATTAGATTCAATGTTGTCATCATTCACCTTTTGCACAATATGAACTAACTATTCAAGAATAGGATCTTGAGGATTGTCATCTTCCATGTCAAAAGATGTTACAAATATATCCTTGATGTCATGTAACACCTGCTTTTGCTTTTGCTCTCTTTTCATTTCTTCCTGCCTTTTCTTTGTCTTGAGTAATTCTTGAAGAGTCTCAATCTGCTCATAAGATAAAACATTGGGATCCCATGGTGGAATCACAATAACTTCATCTAATATGACATTAGGAGTGGGAGACTTCTTCCTCATGATTTTCCTCCTCTTAAGTTCCGGTGAGCTACATCTCGGCTTTGTTTCCTCAATACCTTTACCTATATGAGTAGTAGTCACCATTATATTTTCCAATTCAGTCAAAATTTCTTGTTGATTAGGCATACCTCCTATTTTAGGTCCAGTGGGAGTAGATGATGCCGAGTGTGGTAAACCAACCAACACTTGCACTGCCTCTTTTTCCTTAGGTTCATTGTCAGCATCCCTCATCTCCTCACCACTATCTAAGACTATTTTCACAACCACTAAAATAGGTGAATTTTGTGTAATTACCTCTTGTTCATCTATTTTCTCCTTTTCTACTTCCTTTGGTTTAACTTTATCCTCAGGTTTATCTTGAGTTCTCTCTTCATCTTCCTCTATACTCTTCTCTCTTCCAGCCTCAGTAGCCTTAATAGGCGATTCTATACTTGTGTCTCTCGGCTCATCCTAACCCTCGACATCCAAATTGCTAGAGTCATCAATTGTGACATCAATTGGATTGTCTATATCAGATCAACAGTGTTTGTTGTCTTATTTTGTTCTTTTGGTTTCTGTGGTGTAGGGGTGGTTTCACTTTCTTTAGCCTTTGGCTTAGATGTTCCTTCACCAATCTTCTTTTCTTTTGGAGCAATCAATCCAAAGATTTCTTTCTAAATCCTAGTACTCTGTTGTACTACACTTTCAATATCATTTTTCAAAATAGCATAACCTTTCTGTTTAGGTATGAATTTATGCTTATACTCCTCAACAAATTTTTCTCTTTGTTTCTTAGTCAGCTTGGGAATGACTTGAGCTAATGTGCCTTCTTGAATCTGTCTCTTAGTTGTGAGTGAAAATTCCCATTTGCTAGATAGAAACTCATATAACTCACTTGGCACATTGTTTCCTATCTCTATAGGAGTTAACTTGAAATTTCTCATCATATCTAATAGTGCTTCTTGAACTTTGTGCTTATATTCTAACTTCAATTTCTCATATTTGATAAACTTAAAACCAGATAACCCTGCAGAATTTCTCAAATTCTCACATACCTCATTAATATCAGTGGGTCTCTTGAATGGTGTTGTTGGTATTTTGCTGGGTTCATCAGTTTCAGTCTTTTCTTCATCACTTTCCGGTTCCAAATGTAGTTTCCTTCTAGGTCGCTTTACCTATAGGCTTGGCACAACCTTTGTTGCAAATTTAGTCTTTGATCCAGAACTACTCTCTTCAACCTTCTTCTTTGCATATACATTTGTTTTCACTGCTAGAGATGTAACAATAGATGCCCTTGTCCTTGGATGATTGGAAATGGGAGGGGTAACTTTAGGTTTTTCTTGACTCGGCTTGGTTACCTTGGCTACTGCTGGTTTCTTTCCTTTTGCCTTAACATGAATCTCTTCTTCAGATTCACTAACTTCTTCTTCTTCTTCTTCTTCTTCTTCTTCTTTAGATACATCTTCTCCTTGTCTAGTAGATATGCATAGAGGTGCATTCTCTAGCTCCTCATCACTCGGCAATCCAACCATTTTCTTCAGATTTTTCACAATCTTTTTCCTCTTTCTCTCCATGGTTCCTGCCTTAAGAGTCATAGATATATTTTCCTTAGCTTCATCACAATTTACAAATATCTTTTCTTTTGTATCAATCTCCTCTGCTAGGAGTGTTGTGATAACTATTGATGTTTCATCAATGTTAACTTCATAGGGAAATGGCTCCAGCCATGATACCCTAGGTGTCACAGCCAGAATGTATGTGTAATATGTGTCAACTAGAAAACATATCTCCTCATAGTGCTTTACCACAAGTGAACTAGGAATTATAGACCTAAATCTAATTCTCTTTTTGAATTCCACAAAGAAGTTTCCCATAATACTATTGAAATTATTGCCTAATTGCTAAATATATTCACTAATCTGCACAGTAATAGGTCTATCCTTCTTCCAAACAATATTTCCCAGTGTAGGAAATGACTTCTGTACATAGAAGAATATACAAACTAGTAAAGAGCCAAAATTACATGATGAGATTTTAGCTTTTCTGATTGATAGTAAGTTCTCAGCTAGTTGTGTCAATTGCAGCTCACCAAGGTCGTAGGTGTGATTCTTCTTGACTATCTTCCATGCTTGGTCCACAACAGTGTAGGGAACACTATCTAGTCGGCTCGACTGATAGAACTTATGTGCAATCACTCTCACTCCAAATTCAAGTTCTAAATCTTTAATTGTAGAGATAGTCATACCTCTATTGTTCCAGACAGCTCCAGTGCTAGCTGCTATCTCTTCTTTACTTTGATCTCTCATTGTTCGCTTTCCATTGATAATAGGATATCTAGTTACTTGATGAATAATATCTTTAGTGATCCTAACCAGTCCATTTTCCAGCCACATATGCATATTATGAACTCGGCTTAGAACAAACTTGATCCTTTCATCCTTGAAGTTTGGCAGAAAATCTAGGGCACGAGTTAACCCTTTGTCGGCTAAATGCTTGAATTCATCTTTTAGAACTCCATTTACACATAGCTTGTTGTAGGATTTCCTCAATTCACTATCACCTACTTCGCCAATCTTAACCATGTAACAAGATCTAACATCATGGACCATATGTACCTTTGGTTGGATATATGAGAGGGCTCCATTTAGATCACCTAAAATTGCACTTTCGGGAATGACTTGAAAGTCAGGAGGTGCACATGCATCACTTCTTACTAGCTTAATTTTTTTCATCTCCTCCTTCATTCCTTTGACTGGCGCGGAAGAACTTGTAGCCATAATCTCTAAAATTAGGGTTCAAAAATGAAGAACAGGGTACCTCGGCAAGTAACACTTTGCACTGTTCACCTTAGGGTTGCCGATGGCATGCTGATGAATTTTTTGAAACAAACTTTACTAAGATCAATTTTGCAACTTCTTCGATCGCTCTGTGAATACTGAAAATCGCAAGGTAAAATGAAGAATAAATTGTTTGTCCTTATATAGACTCGAAAGGTTAAGGTAGGTAAGAAATAAATATTCTATCTGTTAGGTTAGTGCAAACCAGCTGTCATTGGCTGACTAACACAACTTGCATACCACTCGGCTTACCATACTCAGCCATCATAAAACTTACTCCGCCAACCAGCTGGGTAAAAGTACAAACCCGTGTCACACTTTTATAAAGGAAAAGGACCACAACATGCAAACTCTTCAACTTTAATGACATAAAAGGTGGCATTTGTATTTAGAATTTGAGGATGATGTAAACTAAAGAAATGTGTAAAAATAGATTAAGTTTATGTCTATAATTTTTAAAAATAAATTTGAACAAGAATGTACATAGTTTTTTAATTTTTGAAGTCCATTTTTCCATTGTTGAAAAATGCTGAAAATCTGGGGTCTACTTCCCTCCAAACAAGTATACGCAAAAAATCTATTTTTCCTCTGATTTTAAAATATGTTATAGATAAAATGTATAGCTAGTGCAGAAAAGAAGAAAGATTGGAACTTTCAATGTATATTTTCTCTGTTATAATTGCTCAAAGTTGAACTTATCTGAAATCGATAGTTTTCATCTCCCTCCAAATTTCCCCTATCAAATCTACACCATTCAGAACAAAAATTACATATTCTTAAAGAAGAGTCTCTCCTCTAGTGTTAAATATAAATTTTAAATTTTTTTGATATGATTTACTATTTTTTTATTTATTTGAAGCAACATCTTCTTGAATGTTAAAATACCTACTTTTTGTATTTTGAAATTATAATATATTAGATCTAATCAAAATATGATAAACTTTATATGACAATAATCTTGACTCTGAGCTCTACAAAATGGTATTTTTAATATTTTTTTAAGATATCATTAAAAAGAGTAGGGGTTATTGAAACATCAATTTTATGAAATAATTTTATTTCTTTGGTAATTGGTATAAAATATGCATTTAATAGACATTTCCAATTGGAAAAGTTTAACCACTTATCTATCTTAGCTAGAATGAATCTAGCTAGACCATATTTTTGACGAAAATTAATTTTTATTTAGAAATACTCAAATTTAGCTGTGCTGATAAGTGGTCCTGAAACGTGACACAACTTTGTACTTTTACCCAGCTCGGCACTTATAGTGCAGTTAACTCTTCTCAACACTTGTCACAAACATGTCCTCATGCATCTCAACATATGCAAATATGGACTTTGGCACATTTACATGTTAGGAACTGATGTAAGATTTGAAATTTAAATGCAGTTCCTTACATACCTCTATTGCTCAATTAGAGATGGTGTGATCACCTGATCCATTGGATTGGGTGACCTCGGCTTCAGTGGTTTCACTGCTGCTCAGCTCTATTTTCCTTACCCATGTCTGGTTCATTTGTGCTCTTATTTCCTCAACAGTACGAGCAGGTACTCTTGTCATATACTCTCTCTTAGTGTGACCAATCTTCATACAACTAAAGCAGACTAGGCTTCCATTCATCCAACTCTTAGATTTCCCTCTGAAATGTGTCTTTAAGCAATCTTCAGGTGCATGTCCATATTCTTCATATTAATGACAACTCTGCCTTGTATTATAATCCCAATTGTAAGTTTTGCCTTTCCTAGGTGCTTTTGTTTGTGTCTTTGATGTCCATTGATGTTTATCATTGGATCTACAGTTTTGTGCTTTATGACCATGTTTCTAACACTTGTAACAATAACCATTAAATCTTGGTTTGGGAGGTGCATCACTTGCTTCAGCCCAACATTCATGTGCTTTGTGTCCAAATTTCTTGCAATTAAAATAATAATCATTGAACTTAGGTTTAGGATTGGACTTACCTATCTTGCTTTGGTAAATGTTTGTTTTATGACCTGGTTTTCCACAGTGGTGGAAAACTGGCTTGTTGTGCTTTGTCTTTGCATTCCTCCTTTCACCATTCTTAGATGATTCTCCTTTCTCAGTAGATGTTTTTGGTTCAGTGTGACCTAATCCAGAAGAATCTTTTGGTCTTCTTGATGCTTCCATTAGATTCTCAAAATGAGTCAAAGCTTCATTAGGTTTATTCACCCTTTCATTCAATTCCTTCTCAGATCTAAATCATCTTTCAATTGATTGTTCTCAGATCTCAGATTCATCATTTCCATATCTTTCCTACTAATCTCCTGATTTGCAAGTAGCAGTTGATTTTCCATATCAACTTGATTGATTGTCATCATTTGTACATCATGTGTCCTTTCATCAAGTCTGACAGTTATCACTCTTTTATCTTCTTCTGCCATAGCTTTGTCATCTTCAACTTTCTTCTTTTGTTCCACTACTTCACAAAGTCTCACTGTCTGCATTTCTTATTCTCTTTTCAAGTTTCTGACTTCTTCACATAGTACATTGTTCTTTTCCAGTAGATCTGCAATTGTTGCATCACTCTCAGTAGAATATCCATTCTAAAATATATTTGCAGTGTCATCTTCTTGATAATGAGTATCATTCATTTGTTTGGCCAAATCTTTCCTAGCTGTCAATAATTTCTTCAATTCCTGTCTTGCTATCTCAAACTGATGTAATGCTAGCTGAGTCTCGATCTTCTGATTCTCAATAAATTTACCCAACTTGTAAACCTCCATCTCAAGATCTGTACTCACAAGCTGATTAAAAGCTTTTGTAGGAGAACTATGCTCTGATACCAATTGTTGGAAGTACAATAATGGGAAAGCAAGATACTGAGGGGGTGGGGGGGGTGAATCAGATCTTAAAACTTAACCACTTAAAACAAATTGATCCAAATTCATACATATATCAATTTAACCTAACATCAAATAGTATCCACAACATGAAACATATAACTCATAACACATAATTTTGGTAACCCAGAAACCCAAATAGGTAAAACTGGGGTGGGGATGACACCCAAAAAATCTTCACTACTGCAGCAATAAAGTGTGCATGTTAGGGATACAAGAGTTTGATTACAAAATTCAATCTACCTGGTAAAAGGTCTATTTTGTTAAGAACTAAAGATCATTACAATCTACCTTGTCAAAGGATTTCAACTTACAGTAAATTAAGCACTTGGCTAAGAGATTTAAAACGGTCTTCTAGAACCACTCTGTTAAGAGATTTCACCTAATACACTTGTTAGAATGTTTCAAGTAGTGATCCTTTGTTATGCACTCAGATACTGATGACGAATCTACTCTTTCCAATACCTTCTGTGATCTCACAATCTGATATGTCTTTACTCTGCTCTTCACTACTCTGTTATTCTGCTTGATCTAGGCTTAATCTCAAACTAACTCACTGTTCATCTTTCATGAACATAATAACCCTTCTCTCTCACGCTGTATCTCTCTTTGTATATTTCTTTTTAGGGTTAGAATCAATCTTATATGTCATTACGAATCTGGAAGTGAGATCTAGATCAACGATCAAGATATATTATTTATGCCCCCAAGGCATTCTGATTTCCAGATTGGCTTCATGCCATACATAGTATAAAACAATTAAATGCATAATTAACTCAATAGAAAAATATTAAATGTGTACATATGTCAGCCCAAATCTCATACAAGTCAGCCTAAACATTTCACATCAAAGTTTGAATCAATCCTGACATGTATGCAAAAATTGTCATGCTCGGCACTTAACATCTCTGTCGCTCGACACTTAATATTCTACTCAACTCAGCATGATGTAACTCGACAACCTAAAACTTGCTCGGCAATGTTTCTCAGCCTTGAATGTTTAGCTCATCCACAGTGATAACCAACTAAAACTGCCCAAGTAAATGACTAAGTGTTGGTCACTAATCATCAACAAAACTTAGCGATTAACAATCTCCCCCTTTGATATTAGTGGCAAAAACACACTTATCATTTCTTTCGATTTGTTCCATCCAAAATGTTGCCTAAGTACACAATGTACTCCCTCCTAGGAATGTACACCATACTAAATATAAAAGTTTACATAGTATACATGCCTTAAAAAAATATTTACATTGATACCTGTACTGATCTTCTTACGTTGTATCCCTGTCAGTCTTGTCAGATTCCCCCTTGTTTTTGTCACTCATTGCAGGTGGGGTCAAGTTATACTTATCCAAAAACTATTTATGAAGGTGTAAGGTGGATGCAAATGTAGTGTCCCAACTGTCTTTAACAAACTTCATAATCTTTATTTTGACTTCTAGCTCGACAGCTAGACTTACTAAACTTTCTACAGTGGAGAGATGTGAATTCCTCTTAACCAATTCTTTTGCAGCTGAAATTTCTTTCTGAATTACCTCCAAATGAGGTATCAGGTTTGCCTAGATAGTAAAGTAAGCACTCAGCTAAGAGATTTTAAACGGTCTGCTAGAATGACTCTGTTAAGATATTTCACCTGATACACTTGTTAGGATGTTTCAAGTAGCGATCCTTCATTATGCACTCAGATGCTGATGATGGATCTGCTCTTTCCAATACCTTCTGTGATCTCACAATCTGATGTCTTTACTCTGCTCTTCACTACTTTGTTATTCTACTTGATCTAGGCTTCTTCTCAAACTAACTCACTGTTCATCTTTCATGAACACAACAACCCTTCTCTCTCACGCTGTATCTCTCTCTGTATATTTATTTTTAGGGTTAGAAGCAATCTTATATGTCTTTACAAATCTGGTAGCGAGATCTAGATCAACAATCAAGATCTATTATTTATGCCCCCAAGGCATTCTGATTTCCTAATTAGCTTCATGCCATGCATATTATAAACCAATTAAATGTGTAATTAACTCAGTAGACAAATATTAAATGCGTACATATTACATCAGCCCAAATCTCATACAAGTCAGCCTAAACATTTCACATCAAAGTTTGAATCAATCCTGACATGTATGAAATAACTGTTCTTCTCGGCACTTAACATCTCTGTCGCTTGACACTTAATATTCTACTCGGCTCGGCATGATGTAACTTGACAACCTAAAACTTTCTCAGCAATATTTCTCGACCTTGAATGTTTAGCTCAGCCACAGTGATAACCAACTAAAACTACCTAAGTAAATGACTAAGTGTTGGTCACTAATCATCAACAAAACTTAGTTTAGCCAAAATTCTTGTTACTTCTTTGTCCAAATCCATTATATATTTTGAAGAGCTCTCACAACTGTCCATCATACTGTTCAAGGTTGCCCTATCCTTGGCAATAATGTCTTTAATGTTTTGAAGATGCCTAATAGGATTCATACAATAACTAAGGAGTGTTCTGCCATGTGTAATACAACTCTTCATGTACACTGCCCTCAATCTCCAATAGATTCTTCTTAAACACAAGTAAATGATTTACTACAATATATTCAATATTAAATTTGTCAGTTTCTTCATACATGTCATAATATTTTTCTATTGTAACCAACTTTCCATACTCAATTTCTCTCTTCTCAATCATTTTCAAGTCAGGTTTCCATACAGGTTTATCGCTTACTGATATTTTCTCTTCTCTCATAGTCCTCAGTTCTTTAGGTGGTGATTTATGTCTGGAGGATCTAGTGCTCACTCTAGGAACCAATTTTACTACCTGCGAGGTCTGTTGTGATGAAGAAGGGGTGTCTACATCAATGATTGTAGTAGGTGGAGCAACTGTCATCACAACTCCAGGATATGGAAGGGTTGAAGTACTAGCGATTTCCAACCTAGAAGATTATTCTACCAGTTTCCTCTTTACTTCCCTCAACTCTTCCTCAGTCAATCCCGCCTTAACTCCACATTCATGAATAATGTTTTCATCTCTTCTTTTCCTCAATCCTCTGGTATTTTCTTCTCTCACTTTAGCTAATTTTGCTTCATAGGTACCCCATCTCTTCTTAGATGTATCAATCTCATATGCTAGAACATGTTTGATCTGCATGGTTAGTACTTCTAAATTTACCTCATATCCCATAGGATAACATGATTTATATCTTGTAAAAAATGCCTCAAAGCATATGCAATCATTCTCAACCATGAAATAGATTGTATCCTTATATTTCTCAACTAAATCTTCAGGAATCTTGTATCTTTCTTTCATTTGCCTCTGAAAAATTTTGATCATACCAAATAGCTCCCCATCAACCCATGTGTTGTTCTGTCTTTGATAACTCTGTGAAATATGAATACCAATAGGTATCCCTTTTCTCTAACCACTAGGGTACATTCCTGGAAAACAATGCTCAATGTGTATGTACATATGCATTAGCAGTGAGCCAAATTTGAAGGCTTTGGATTTGTCTTTCTTTATCAGCTTCACATTTTCCAAAAACTATTGTGCCAACACTTCGCATAGGTTATACTTTGTGTTTTCTTTCACCATTATGTAGGCAATCATAATAACTCTAGTAGATACATAATTAGGTCTACTACTATAGTAGAATTTTTAACCAAGTATCATAGAAATTAATCTCACATCCTGCTGAAAGATGTCATTCACTCTCATCACTCACCTATCCCATTTTGAATGCATTAGGGTTTCAACTTGCTTCTTAACATGTTTCTCTGCTACAGGAATGATTCCAGTATTGTCCAATGCAGTAATCTCATGTATCAAGTCACTACATACCTTCATAGGTTGTTTGCCTATCCAAATAAACTAATCATGAACTCTAGTCAATAATATCTTAATCCATTCTTCTTTGCTGAATTAGTATAAATCCAAAATTTTCATAATGTTTAACTCATTAACATGTTTGAATTCATTTCTAATAATTCCATTATTAGTCATGTATTCTATTTTAGTAGAAATGTCATCAATACCCAGTATGTCATATTTGCAATGAATGTATGCCCTAATGTCTTCTACATGAAATACATCAAGAGGGGTCTAAGAAAATGCTCCTTCAGGGTCTTCTTCATGGGATTTGAATGGATGTTTCTTGAATTTATACCTAGGTCTATCCCTAACATCATATATCACAGGTGTATCCATAGTTTATGTATAAGTAGATGATGTAAATACCTAAATCACATGATAAAATTTGAGTATTTGCTTCGATCGATCACACAAGGTAATTGATAGATAGTCTGAATCTCTTTTCTCTCTAATCTCCTTAGGTTTCTCTTCATCAAATGGTAAGGAAATAGATAATCATTAGGTGCTTTATAAAATGTTAAGTCATTACAAGATCACATTACCCAATGATGTCCAGTTGACTATAAATCTCGTGATCAAAATATATGCATTATCTGATGTTTCACTCTTAAATATATGTTCCATGATGTCAGTCATGATCACCACTAAGCTCGCTAGGGCTCAATCCACATAATAAGGGGCGAGATATATTATGATATCTTTATCCAATGCTCCCCCTAAGGCCATGATTGTCCAATTAGGTTTATTTAGCTTTGTTAACATCAGCCAAAGATCCAGTAGCATCTATTATCTCTCCCTAAACCAATATATCACTTGTCTCCTTAATTTTCCATATCTTTCCACAGATGTTATCTTCTACTTTCTTGAAACAATTTTCAAAGTCATTGTTTAAACCTGCAACTCTCTTAACAATATCTTTTCCATTCTTTTGTGTATTCATAGGAGGTGGTACTCTTCTATGGTTTACTCCATTATACCTACAAAACTTTTCTATATGACCTAGATTGTTGCATTTGTAACATATAGGAGGTCTTCTATCCTGGTTTACTTGCAGCTTACAAAACTTTGCAATGTGTCCAATGTTATTACATCTATAACATGTAGGTTATATAGGATGTTCTTCTTTATTATCTTGTCTATATCCATATTGATTGAGTTTCCTTCATTCTACCTTCTTGTGTCGATATGTATTACAATTAAAAAAATAACCAGAAAAAGTCTTAAAGGGGACATTACCTCTGCAGTCTCTTTTCATGTTTCCAAACTTGTTATAGCCAAAGCATCTACCTCTGAAAGGTCTAATCTTCTCTTTAGGTTCTTCAAGAGTAGGTTTTTCTGCATCAATCTTCCCATCTGGTTTCTCTTCTTGATTCTTTGAGCATTCAACTTCACTGAAGCCAATACCAGTCATATCACCTTTAGGTTTATGTCTGTCTCTTTGTTCATCGATCAAATCATTACTAGAGTGAAGTTTCTCAATATGTCTCTTTGCTTCACCAAGTTCACCTTTTATGATCTGATTGTATTTCTCCAATTCTAGATACTTGTTTTTATAGTGGTCAGTCTCATTCTTCATTTGTTCCATCAAAACATTTGCATTATTGAAATATTCTTCAATCTTGTCTTTAGCATATTTCTCCTATTGAATTTATTTATCCGTTCCTTTATTATCAAGCTTCAGAGTGTCATTCTCTTTTTCAAGTTGCTTTATCTTATCTGAATTTTCATTGTCTGAGCCTTCTTTTATCTAAACCACAAGATCTTGTCTCTGACTTATTGAGAGTTAAAGTTTCTCTTTCAATTTCTGTATGAATCCATCTACTTTCCTTAGATTGAATCTCAAGTCTTCATTCTCAGCTTTAACTTTATCAAGGTCTTCAAGTTCAGCTTCAAATTTCTCCTGTAAATTATCTGAATCCATTCTGATCTCCCTTAAGCAGTTAAGATTTCTCTCCAAGGGCCAAAAGCTTAGATACTAATTGTTAGGATTAGGTAATACTGAGAGGGATGGTGAATCAGTATTACAACACTTAAAATAAAATTTGAACCAATTCAACATAAAACATAAGCATACTGAAATCAAAGGAACATAAACAAATAACATAGTACTCATAACACCATTCTTTTTTGTCAAGGAAACCCTAGCCAAGGGAAAACCCTGGTGGGGATGATACCCAGAAGCATGCACTAAAGTATAGTGTCCCTGTTATGAGACCTAGCCCTATTAGGAGCTGAATATTACATGGTACAATTCCTTGTTAGAGGAATAACAACCCTGTTAAAGGTATACAACACCCTGTTAGGGGCCAACTGAGCATACAACTCTTACAATATATTTCTATTACACAATGTTCTCAGTCTTTGCCAAGTTGGCTCTTTAGCTAGATATTACATAGTCAGCTCTCAATACAAAATACATTTGATAAAGAAAATATCAAATACATAGTCAGCACTCTTACATAATCAAAATATAGATTATCAACAAACATAATCTATCTTATCTTTCCAGAAATCCATGTCATACTCCCCAAATCTTCGCTCCAGTTCAACAGCTCTGTATCACTGTTCTATTACTATCTCCTGTCTTTATTTCACTGTAACTCTCTGTAAAATTTACCAAAATGAAATTGATCTTAGAAGAAGGTAATACATATTCCATAGTATCTCCATCTAATCTCTCACATCATAACTCATTGTTCTCAATCTTTGCTACCCATAATACCTCTGTATTTCTTCTCTATACTTAGTTGATTTCAGAATAGAGTAACCAAAACTTAACTCTAGATCAATCGATCAATATGCCAGATGTGTTTCCATAAATGACAACCAAAAAGTGAATCATAACAAACAAAATTGATCACTTTCCAACAAAATGATGTCATAACTATCAAATCTTATGATAATCTAGAACCTACCTCTAAAGGTACCATCTCATCGCCCATCAAGTTGGGCCCAATAATACAAGACATAGTATGCCATGTTTTTTATCTTGACCTACCATATAATATCCTCCTTGGTCATCCATGGATCTACTCCATCAAATATTTTCCCTCTACATTTCACCAGTGCATCAAATTTCCGTATAATAGAGCTGAAGTCACCATCCATGCTTATCCCCAACCCTTCATGTACTGTCGTGCGCTGGAAGACTCATTCCAAAATTCAAATCATTTCCAAGGAATTAACATTGGCACCACATTAGCCAAATCCTCATGAACCTACACTGACTCATAAACCATTCTCGCCTCAACACTCTCCACTATCAAGATCAACAACAAAGGTTGCGGGGCATACAAGCTATCAAATGCATTTGTAGTTGGAGCCCTACCCTTGACTCAAATACTCAAGGGCACCCATCCCACTAAGGATCACCAGAGAAAAATAAACCACAACCAAGAAAAATTGGATCCTCTACATTCTTATCCCATGGGATCTTGAACAACCTAGAAATGGAACTAGGCATTAACAGATGGTTGTATCAAGATGATCAAACCCACGACAACAAAATCATTGGTTACTTTAAAGAGAAATACCCTAAATATCACAACCTAGATACAAAAATGATGGAATTACCAAGGAGGTAGTTTTGGTTGCAAAGAGAGAAGTATGAGGGCTCCCATTGAGCCTCCCCAACTACCAAGAAACAAGGGCCTAGGTTTTGGCCTAGAAGCAACTAGGGGCACCAATACGAATAGTTATACCTACTATAGTACCCTTGGCAAAATCATTGAAATCAAAGACATCCCTAAAGAGGAAGATAAGAGATCCTACGATGATATCCTTGATGATGAAACCTTCTTAGGTAATTATGTCCTTCTCCAACTCTCCATTAACTTCATTGACCTTCCACTCATTCAACCCAAACTCATAGACTGGGACCAACCGAGTATTGCACATATCAATGAGTTCCAAAATGAGGATGTGCTACTAAGATTCATGGGGGCAATAGAACAACAACAGGACTGGGGGCATAACTCAACACATGTCTACAAATTGGACCCAAAGACATATTTTGGGGAAGACGAGATCTTTAGCCAGAAAAATAAAAATATAAATGAAAAAAGAAAAATATGGGTCTCCTAGTGAAAACCCCTCTAGGGCACTATCTGGCTCCAAAAAAGTAAAAACAAAGGGCGTATCCCCTAGTGTGAACCTCTCCGAGGCTCTAGGGTAATGAAGACTTTCCTCTTCCTCTCATTCATGATTATAGAAACATCACTATCAGAGGCCGAAGAAGTAGCTCTCACCACACTCCTCCAAGAAGATAAAATTAAATTTGCATGGTCTTACTCTTGCATGCCTCAGTTAGATCCTAACCTAGTCATGAATCATCTTGTTGTAGATCCAAATACCAAGCCAGTCAAGCAAAAGATTCGCAAGATGCACCCTAAGGTGGCCTTACTAGTCAAAGAAGAATTGGAAAAAATCTTACAGGCTAAGATCATACCTTCTATTGATTACTCAGAATGGATTTCCAAAATGGTGCCTTTTTCTAAGCCAACCAAAGAAATCAGAATATATACAGATTTTTGAGACCTCAACAAGGCATCTCCTAAAGATGATTTTCCCTTGCCAAAAATTGACATGATCATTGACCTCATAGCAGGACATGAGATGCTGTCACCAATGGATGGTTTCTTTGGCTATAATCATATAGACATCAGAGAAGAATATCAACATAAGACACCATTCACAACCCCCATGGGGTACCTTCTGCTACAACTGCCTTTTGGCTTGAAGAACGCAGGGGCCACATATCAATGAGCCATGATTTTCATCTTCTACAACATGATTCATAAGATCCTTGAAGATAATGTGGAAAATGTCTTGGCTAAATAAAAAATAAGGGAAGATTACCTAGATGTTTTGTAATGTGTATTTGACTGCCTCCATCATTTTGGCTTAAAGCTTAACCCAAAGAATTTTGTCTTCAGAGTTACATCTAGAAAATTCATAGGATTCATAGTATCAAGATGAGGCATAGAGATTGATCCAAAGAAATTCAAGGTCATTAAGGGAATGCCTCCACCAAAAAACACTCAAGCAATTACGCAGTCTCTGGGGAAAGTTACATTATGTCTGCCATTTTATCTCACAACTTGTTGATAAATGTCAATCTTTCACCCATCTATTACGCAAGGACACTAATTTCAAATGGGATCCCTTATGTGAGAGAAGTTTTTAAAAGACCAAAGAATACCTAGAAAATATTCCCATTCTAGTACCACCTACTCTTGGAAGGCCACTCATTTTGTACATATCTGCAACTACCACAACAATTGGGGCACTTCTTACTCAACTCAATGACAATGGAAATGAAAGAGCTATCTACTACACCAGCCGCACACTTGTAGGGTATGATCTTAACTACTCACCTATGTAAAAGTCATGTTTAGAAGTGGTTTTCACCACTCAAAAATATTGGCACTATATGCTCAGTCATACTGTAAAGCTCATATCCAAAGTGGATCCTCTCAAGTATCTACTATCTAGAACTACCCTCACAGCCCACATGGATAAATGGGTGATGCTCCTTAGTGAGTTCAATATCTAATATGTGTATAGAAAGGAAATCAAAGGACAAGTCATTGCATATCAGTTAGTCGAAGCACCACTATTAGATGCATACCCCTTAGTCATGGAATTTTCAAATGAATATTTATGCATGGTCGAAGAATAACATACTTATAAGATTTGATTTGATGAATCTTATACAGCTCATGGATCAGGGGAAAGAATCCTATTTGTCATTCCTCAAGGTGACTACATTCCTAAATCATTCAAATTAGGATTTCCTTGCACAAACTACATTGCAGAGTATGAAGCACTCATCTCCAGGTTAAAAATGGAAATCCAATGGAATATCACAGAACTAAAAGTATTTTGAGATTCACAACTCACCATAAAGAAAGTCCTAGATGAACTCTAGACAAAAGATGATAAGGTGCTACCCTAAAAAGAATTGGTAAACAAAATGAAAGAGCAATTTCTAAGCTTACAGATCACACAGGTGCGCAGGTTACAAAACAAGGCAGCAAATGCAATGGCCACCATCGGATCCCTTCTATAAATTTCTCGGGATGGAACACAGTATGAATTCTTGGTTGAGAAGATCCATGCACCCGCTTACCAAATGATGGGACCCAAGATGTCCTTGGTTCCATAGGTTGAATCAGACAAGTGTCAGAATCTACTAGAAAATATATAGAATCACTATACTTCTCTACTACTGATGAGGGTATCCGATAGCATTCTTGCATTTTGATTTGAAATTCCTTGAAGTATCCCCACATTATCTTATTGAATTCATCTCCTGGTTTCTCAATATAATCATTTTTTTGGTGAATCATTGGTCTATTAGTGCTCCAATTTACTTCACCTATACCAGAAAATAAATTATTAACATAGAAATACAAACAAATAAGTAATGATCCAAATTTAACCTCTTGTTTGTGATCTTTGTTCAATCTCTTCATATTGGCATATAATTTTGTTCGCACCATTTCTGATAAACCATAATTCTTTCCCAATTTTGCTATCTTGATCTGCACACTGTTCTCAAAAACTTCCAACATCTGGTAAGACTTCTGTTAGGGCTTTCCTGTAACTCTTCTAGCTAGGGTACAAATATACTCAAGATTACTTATGCAATAATTTCTCATTGATAATACTTCACAATAGATCACTCTTGATTCTCAGATTGCTACTCAAACCATTGTTTCAGAAAAGTAGGGTAGAAAATGAATAGCATCAACACATTTTTTATTAACCAAAAAGTTCTCGAATAGATATTACGATAATAAATACTCTCAACAGTAAATTTGTTAGAGTAGTCGAGTATTACTAATAATTAAATTAGTTAATTATTAGTTTATCTACTCTTTGCTTAAGTTAGACTTAGGAAAGTTTCCATTTCCTAGTAGTTTCCCTTTTAGGGTTTCGGTAT
>MU214439.1:2843-13056 GCA_018584345.1 Thuja plicata | reverse complement strand
GTTTCCATTTCCTAGTAGTTTCCCTTTTAGGGTTTCGGTATCCTTTATAAGGATTCACCGCTTTGTATTTCATAAGGAGATTGTATTATTTTCATCATTGTTAATAGAAGATTATTTTCTTGCAACAAGGTTTTGCAGTCTCTGGCCTATCGGCCGCGATAGCTTTCTCTCTTCTGTCTTCATTCTTGTAGCAGTCTTTGCATGCAGGTGTTCTTGGGAAGATTTGCAGTTCAGCAAATCTAACAAAATTTTTCACCAATAGCTATATTTCTTAAAAATGACAAAGAAATAATATCTACTACTAACTAATTTCAGTATGAATTCTACTACATCTTTTCATGTTGATATAACATTTAATCATAACCTTTCGTAAAGGGACAAATAGATTTAACAATTTATTTTAAGTCCCTAAGAAAAACTTGTTTAGTTTGATGATGAATCCTCCACACTTGGGGTTGGAGGGTTGTCCTTTTTCTCATTTGTTTCTTCCTTCTTGACCCAAATTTTCTTCATATCATTCTTCACCTGATCCTGATTCACTATTTTTTTTATTTTTTTTATTTTCATTTATGTCTTGTCGATGCCAACTATTTTGTGCAATATGATCATGCTTATGACAAAAAAAACATACCATTCATGTTGATCTCCATGGTCCTAGATTTCTTCTTGGATTTCTCATTTACAGTGTTCATCTTTATGTCCATATTGACTCCATGTGTTACAACAGCCTAAAAATCTTCCCTCTGATGATGTGCTATTTTCTTTTGGTCTGCATTCATTTTCCTGATGTCCAAACTTATTAATATTGTAGCAATGTCCATGAAAGTGTGTACGTCTTGAAGTGTTCACTGATTTGCTTCTACAAACATTTGATGTATGACCAAACTTTCCACAATTGTAGCATGTAGGCTTCTTACCATGTGTGCTGATAGGCTTCTTTGTTTCTTGTGATTGATTCTTAGTTACCCATATTGATGATTCACCGATTTCAAATTTACTGTCACTGATATATCCTATGCCAGTTTTGTCTCTTGTTCTTTTAAGATTTTTCAATTGTTCATCAACCTTCTGTATTCTTAGCTCACACTTACTGAGTCTTCCACTAACCTCTTTCTCAACTTTAATATTTTTCTTCAAAGTCTCAACTTCCTTTCTCACATTTTCATTCTTGGTAAGTATCAATCTATTTCTTTGTTTGTAGTATTCATAAATACATTCAATGCGTTGTTCTCCTGTTGTAACCTCTGAATGATAGCATCTTTGTCTTTGATATATTTCTCAACATTTTCTTTTCCAGTTTCAAGATCTTTTTGGGAATCTTCTATTGTTCACATATTTTCCAATACTTCAGTCATCCTTATAGCTTGAATTTCAAGTTCCTTTTGGGATTCAGTTAGGTCATCTTCCAGGGAAGTGTTCCTTTCCATAAATTCTTCAACTGTTGCATCAACTTCTTTAGTATTTGTACTATTTTCTGACAGCTCTTCAATATTATCCGGTGTTATCTACAATTTTTCTGACAGTTCATTTCTTTTGGCAAAAGACTATCTCAAATTCTTCTTTAGATCTTCAACATGTTCCAAGGCTTCATCCAATGCTTCTTCCATTTGCTTCTCTCTCTTATATCTCTCCATACACCAATATCTACTCACAAGTATTTAAAATTCCCTCTAGAGAACTAAGATCTGATACCAATTTTTAATTGGAAAGATTAGGTACTGAGAGGGGGGGGGGGGTAAATTAGTACTAAAAAAATTCTAATACTTTTTCACTACAAACAATTAACCATTAACCTGATAATAACATTAATCAATAGTGTCCATAGTATAGGCAATATGTTGTAACTTAAAATCATAAAATAAATAACAATAATCACACAATTAGATTCACACCCATAACACTCAAATTTTTGGGCACGCAAAAACCCTTGGTTAGAGGGAAAAATTACGGTGGGGATGACACCCACAACTCTTTACTACAAATAAATTTTTTTGCCTGTTAGCACTACAATATGTCACCTTCTAAGAGACTCACCCGATTAGGAGCGATTGAGACATTGTTAAGTGTATCTTTAGTCTTGTTAGAATGACTCTATTAAGAGATTTAATCATGCTTACACAACATTAACCCTATTAAAGGATTTACAAAAGTTCATATAATAACAAACTTATCAGTCTTGGTAGAGACTACTCAATTAAGGGATTATACAATACCTTGTAGAAACTATTAGGATCATTTACAAGATAGTAATGACCTGTATACACTTCCTTCTAATGATTTTTAGATCCCTTAATCTCACAATCTATGTTCTATGTTCTTCTCTTCTCTTCTCAAAATCTTCCTCATAACTACTTCTCTTCAACAACTCTCTCTAATATGTTCCTTAATCCTTTTATCTTTAAATATCCTTATGTTGTCCTTCATTCGTGACCTTTGATCTTAGGGTTAATAAAAAACTTAATTTAGATCTTCCCATAAACCATTTTATTTTTATTCCTCTTGTCGGTTGCATCAGGATTTTCCTAACAACCGATAGTGGCTGACTTTCAAAAATCGACCTCTATATTGCAATAACTCTTCCTTCTTTCCGATAGTAATTATGATAGTAATTAATTATCTGTTAGGTCCATCAATGACAAAAATTAACATAATGCCAATAAATTCTAACAATATTCACAATGATTTCTAACAATATTATGTGAGGACAAACAAAATGTTTGAAATATGTTGTTATTTTTATCATATTGAATTTGATCTCCACTATCAAGTTTTCTGAAAGTTTGTATCTAAGACACTTATGGTTTTGAAAATGCTCCTCCTAGTAGATGAAGTGAGTTCATCTCATCCATTTTATGTGACAAAAGAGATGATGTAGATAGCCAAATAAATTGCATAAAAGGAATATGTAAAATATGTGCTAATTTGGCTATTTTCCCTTTGAAAAATGAAGAAACTGATGTGACAAAGATGGTAAATTACAAGAGTTACAAATATGTAAGGAATGAAGCAAAATTTGGGAAAGAATCTAAAAGGTTATAATATGTTGAAGATGAGATAACTATTGGAGAATTTATGAAGAAATTTAAAAAAATGATTCAACTATTCATTCATCATTTTTTTTGCGAAGTGACAAGCACGAAAATTCCAAACACTGAGAGATAATTAGCCTCTTGGAATTATTCTATCGGTTGTTGATTTTGCAGAAAACTATTCCTTTTTTCATCTAAATGTCATTCAATTAGAATACTATTTTTAAGAGAATATTCCTATTATGGTACAGGTTTGTTATTGACATGCATAGTTGATTTGGATGGTGTTCAGAGAATATCTGAATCATGGTTCATAAAGAAAGACTATCACTTTTATATACGTGATGATAAAGAGCATGATATTCATTATGTAGAACACTATTTCATGAATTTTTTTGCAAATTTGAAAGAAAGGGGCATAAAATTTGATAAACGTTATCTTTGTTCATATGGATGTGCAGCACAATTCAAATCATCCAAATCATTTTATGCACTATGTAGATATCATCATAATGAAAACGTACCACATGTCTAGAGTTTATTTGAGAGTGGACATGGAAAAGGTGAACATGATGGTGTTGGAGCTTGCATCAAATGTGATTTACAAAAGTATCAAATAAATTATCAATGAGTTCGTATAAAAATGCATATGATGTTTTTGAATGGTGTAAGACACATTTTGCACGCAATGAGATTGGCACATCATCAAGAATGTGTCAAGCGACACCGCATAGAGTATTTTGGGAGATAAAAGGTACACACATGTTTAAATTATATATGTGATATATATGTATATATATTCTTATTTAAATTATACATCCTTTATATTCAAATTTTAAAAATGAAATTCACAATTTGTCTCATTTTTATATGTTAAATATATGTATGTGTGAATAGGTGTTGATATAAAAAATATGCATGGTTGCAAGACAATAGACAAGAAATGATATTTGCATCCAATTATGAGTACAAATTATCGTAATTGGACATTATACACTAGGGAGTACTCATGTTTTAGTTCTCACTGCATTGCTCTAAATTATTCAAAATGCATCAATCAGGATCATGGATATGTAGGTGCATGGAATTTGGTGCCACTTGTTGTTACTGATAAAGTTCATGGAGATGAAGATGAAAATTTTGATGACATTCCTTTGATTTCTATTGATTATGACCATATTTCAAGATTGGTCAAAATTGGTAAGTACAATAAATTAAGTTAAACATACATATATGTACATATATATCTAGATCTAGTTTGAAGTAAGTTCTCTCATATATACATATTTGGTGTGTGGGAGATGTCTTTGCTGTTATTGTTGAGCCTGAAAATGTAGAAGGAGATAGTTATTGTTTATTGTATTGCACTAGAGAGAGGATAAAGTTAATTGAACCTGAAGAAAGCTATATAATGTTGTTCCCCACAGGTTTTCATGTTTTATATCTATATTGAATTTTATTTCAAATGTGTGTGTGTGTGTACATATCAATTTTAAAAAAATTAATAAAAAAATTAAACTTTGTTAAAGGGTATGTGCAGGATCATGGTGTGCCAAAAACTGGCGATGTGAAAAATACGATTTTTACTTGTCCAAAAGTGCACCCAAAATTTTGTTGACTTTTTAGTAGGCCTAGGTGTCAGTACACCTGGCCAACCCAAAATCAAAAGCTAAAGAATTATTAGATATCTAATAATATCGGATATCTGATATTATCGGATGTCCAATATTATCGGATATCTGATATTTATCAATGGTAATATATTGTTGCACGTGGCTGCGTTCAACATTTTCATTGTGAAAACATTGAAGCAGCCAAGCCAAGCATATCATATATCAGTTAGGGATCCAATATCCAATTTTCTACAATTACCAGGTAAGTTAAATTTATTAGTTTCATTGTTGTTTTTGGTTTTTGAATTGAAATATGTAGTTTTAAAAAAAAAACTAAGGTTGAAATGATATTGTTTTTTTTTAAAAATTCATTATAAACTAGAGTTGAAATGATAAAAATTAGGGTTGAAATTGATATTCTTTATTCTTTATTGTTTTTGAATCATACATGGATTCAAACCAATCAAAAAACCCTCCCAATGAGTCCACGAACAATCCAAAAGCACCTCAAAACAATCCCTCTCCTTTAGAAGACCAACCAGTCTTAAATCCTTGACCATTGCAGGATCTCATAGGAGATAATCTAAATCATCTTAGAGGATATCAGACCACATATGTGAATATCCCACATTGCGCCCCATATTTTCCATGATGAACTCCATTATTGAAAGCATGGAGAAACTCACAGAGAAACACAATGTTGCACTTCTTTGGAACAAATCCATGCATGCCCAATTTGATGATGGGCTTACCTATGATCAAGTTATGGATCTAAATATAGAAAAACATGACATATGTAACATTTTTGTTGATCGCAAAACTGGTTTAAAAGTGGACCCTAAAAAAACCAAGTTGTCAATCAAATGGTGCACAAATGTTGCAATACGTGACAACTTTTGGGATCGCTGGTGGATGGTTTTTGATAGACCACCCCACAGCAATTTGGATGTCCCATTCTATTTAATAAGAAAATTGTATGCTGAATTTGCTCTTGGTCACAAGGTAAATTATTGGAGCATGAGATAGAACCAGGGCGTAGGCTTAGGTGCTCCTTAGGATAGACCAGGGGCACAACGGGTGAAATCCCACACATATGTCCCCCCTCCTTAGATTTCACCACCTCCTATTGTGCAAAATCCTAATATTATTACTTAGGTTGGCTCACAGACTATTTGAAACATTCACACCTTGAGCGATCTACTGGTTACGAAGAGTGTGGCATTGTTGCCTCCTCATGTTGATGCTTTTGTCCCTTCCACATCCTCCATGAGCTCACATATTTGTGTTCCCCATACTTGTGCTATGTGCAATAATATGTGCTTGGGTCCCTTGTATGATAGTGATGCATATAACTACGTCTTCGAGGTGGACGAGACTACACAACACACTACAGGCACTGAAGCACCCCATGGAGATGTGCATCAGGGGCATATAGAGTCATGGACTCCTAATACAATAAGAGTAAATAGTTAACTTGTTACATTGTATTTAATTTTAAACGTTTATATTTTTAATAGAATTTTCTTATAACATGATTTCCCACTTATGTTTTTTTATGTGTTTCATTTATGTCCAGTTGACGATAGAGGAGAAGATCGCATAGGTGGAGGGGTCCATGCTTTGGTCCATTTCATTTTTATTTGACACTTCTACGGTACATACATTTTAATGTACTCATTGGTTTCTTTTCATTATAATAGTATATACATGTGTTTTCTAATTTGTATGATCTTCTTATTACATACTAATGCAGATTTCACCAGTTGCCACAAGGGGGGCAATGTGAGGGGGTTTAGGTGACTGGTGTTGACAGGGGGAAGGTAATTAAGTATTTTAGATTGTTTATGCATAATGTATACTTTTCACTTGTGCGTACTCATTTTTAATTACATGTTTTATTTAATAGAGGGTGGTGTCTGCTGATGTCATGAGATGGAGGGTGGTGTATGATGATGGTGTGTGTGTGTGTCAAATCATAAACTAAAAATATCAAACATATAACAATGAAATGTTTAATAAGTCTGTAATAAAAGATCTAGAACATGTACTAAACTAGGGATTCATCCATATGCATACAAACAGAACAACTCTCTGAATGAGTACCATGAGCATCCTTTGGTTGTGAAGTAGCAACTGACCACTATAAATTTAGTACAATAATTGGTTATATATATGCATATATATAATTATGTAAAGTATTTAAAATATATAAATACACTTACATGTACACACATTTAAAATTATATTTAAAAATTACCTTACCACTAGTAAGTGTTGAATCCATTGAATCTCTCATGCAAACACACTCTGAGCCCACACAAGAGGTAATATGCTATCCTAACTGTGCCTAAAATATATTTTACATCTATGGACATCAGTATGTACGTGACTATAATTAATTATTCACTATAAACTAAAAATTGATTAAGTGTATATTGATGTTAAAAAGATAGTAAATTAAATACCTGGGTCTCAGGAGCAAGAGGATCATCAATGTGCACCAACATATCATTGACAGAAGCTACATCTCCTGCACCATTTTCGGTCTCAAACCTCTCTAGTAATGAAGAGTGTAGTGGTGTGTGTAGCTGAGAGGGGAGTGATGTATAGTCAAAAGTTGGATGAAATAGAATATCCATAATGGATTATATTAGTGCTAGTGTCGATTTGACTCAACCCTTGTAGCTAATCATTAAATGCCTCTATGCCCTCAGCTGTGATGCAGATATCTCCAATTCATATCGCTAGCTCTATAGGTGCAGAGTGATATGTAGGTGTAGACTGTTGTGCAGAGTGTTATAAACTATGTTGTGTATGGCTTGATGGTGTGTCCTAGGTTGGAGGAACTACAAGGCCCTCTGCAACTCTGATGACATCTCTGACAGACTCTATCAATATCCTCTACGTTCCTATAATATAAAAATATGAATGTAGAAGATAATCCAAAAAATAAAGTTCCACATCCAAGTGACGTTGTCATCCAGAAAGCACTTGTATCTTTCCTGGTGTAGGAATACCTATAGCTCGATATGCATCATCACTGGAGCCTATAGTACTAGATGATTCCTCAGAAGATGATCTCGGTCGGCTCGGTCTAGTCAAAATATATTTGACGAGTGTTTTAGAAGTAATGGTGGTGGCTACAAGCGCAATCTACCCTATCCTGTCAACTACTTCCCTCTGAAAAGAAATGATAACTCTATCAGTAGTAGCAGTCATCACTGGTGCCACTGTCAGAGTCCTCTACCCAACCAACTGTCTAGGAGTAGGTACAACTCGATTAGCCCTACAATACGCATCGCGATTAGCAACTCTGCCAAGCCCCTATCAAAAATATCCAAGAAGATCTAGATAGTTGATGTTGAGACCCAAAAAGAACACATCATACAAATAATGGGAAATATATAATGGAATCAAGTTGTTATTAGGATAACGACCATGTGTTGCAAGGAATTGAGGGTATATCATGCAAGCTATCTAAGGAACTACACATCACATAACCTGATATTCCCTCACCTTGGCCTTCCTATCATAAAATAGTAAGACCTCTTGTTTGATGATCTCCTTAGGGACACGGCTCTGGACCATCTCTAAGGATACATCACCCAGGACCTCAGCTCTCAACTCTCAGAAAATAGTCTTAGTAACTCGTGGAGTAAATAAATAATGTGATGTCAACCTCATAATCATATGCTTGAGACTCCTCAATGTACTAGTATAAATATATCTATACCCAACCCTCCTCTAATCTAGTGACTGAATCTCATAGTTGGACAATCTCTATGTGAGCACTTTGACATATGGTCACAATATAAGGAACATGAGGTAGAACGGTGTATGGACCAACATCAGGTGTTTGACCCTCAAGTACATCACTTTGAGGTACATCCTCAGGTACATCCTGAGGTACATCATGCGTGGCCATCTAGGAGTAACATTTACATTAAATGTCAAAATTTAAGTACATTAAAAGTGCATTACAAGTACATTACAAGTGCATGTAAAATGGAAACTAATATTAAAATCTAAAATTATACATGTACAATTCTAAATCATGGAAATAAAAATGAGAGAGATAACATGTATAAATAAATTTAAACATATAAACATCTAACTAAACGTGGGGTATGTGCACCAAGACGGGGGACCAAAAAGGGAGTATAAGATGCCACTTTTTTTCTGAAATCAACAAAATCTGAACTTCAACAAGAAATTGAGGATAGTTAGACTTAAAATTTTAAAATGTGATGAAAACAAGAGTTGTTCTACTCGGAATCTAGTTTCTAAACTACTAATGTTTTTTAGAAATGGTGGAGATTAAGGCCCTCAAAAAGGGGAAGCACAAAAAGTGGTATTTCTTTTTGTGAAAAAACATAACATAGAGTCTAGGGTGCTCCCCCAATGACTATTAATGTGTCCTAAGGGGTCCTAATGAGTCCTAATGTGTCCTAATGGGTCTTAAGAGGTCGTAACGGGTCCTAAGGGTTCCTAGGACCACTTAGAACCCATTAAAACCCCTTATGAGACACTAATACACATTAGATCCCATTAGTGTGTCCTACAATGATTACTATGTTCTAAGGGGTCTTAAGAGGCCATTTAATGGGTCCTAAGGAGACCTAAGACCCCTCTCTCTCTCTCATGGGTCCTATGACTATTAATGTGTTCTAAGGGGTCCTAATGTGTCCTAATCGGTCTTAAGGGGTCGTAATGGGTCCTAAGGGTTCGTAGGACCTCTTAGAACCCATTAAAATCCCTTATGAGACACTAGTACACATTAGATCCCATTAGTGTGTCCTACGATGATTACTGTGTTTTAAGGGGTCTTAAGAGGCCCTAATGTGTCCTAAGGGGTCGTAATGGGTCCTAAGGGGACCTATGACCACTTAGGACCCAATATGATACATTACAACCACTAAGAACCCTAAAGAGTATCCATAATCAAGTCAAGGGCTTAAGATTATAATCAATAGTCCATTGAGAATCATGTTCAAAACAATGTGTTGATTCCTTCAAAATTTAGCTAAGTCTGAAATTTCCTAAAAACCCTCAAAATCCAGAATCTTTATCTTAACTCTATGAAGCTGAAACCACTCTCAAACATCTTGGAAGTATATACATAAAATGTAACTTAAGTATAAGAAAGGAAGAGTATGTAACTTATACTTAAGTTACATTTCTTATACTTAAATGTTACATTTTATGTATTGGCCTAGTGCTGAAATTGGTCTGGCAGGGCCTGTTGGGCTTTCTTCCTCCCTCCCTTAAGAATTTTTCATAATGTTATGTAGGGCATATGCCCTATAGGGTGCATGCCCTATTGGCTTTGATTTCCAAAGCCTTAGGCTCAGGCAATCAAGCCATAGCACGTGCGCCCTATGGCTTTTGGAGGACCAAAAAAATGTTTGGCACCTTTTTGGTCCCCCATCTTGGTGCACATACCCCGTGCATGTATGTATGTCATAATAGGCCCTACTATGGGGTCTTAAGGGGATTTCTGTCCTATTAAGGGTCTTATGTCATGATAGGTTGGAAAAGTGCAACAAAGACCTCTCTATCCCATATTAAGTC
>MU214438.1:205636-224567 GCA_018584345.1 Thuja plicata | reverse complement strand
CCAAAAGCTCACAATTGTTCTGATAATACTTAAAAATAGAGTATAAGGATTAACATAATAAAGATAGTAAAATAGTCTCATCATTTTCCCCTTGGCAAGCTAAATGCTTGTCCTCAAGAATTACATCTTCTGGTAGTTGCTCTTAAATCTCCAACCTCTATTCTCCCTCTCCTTTGGCTTTTGAAGGAGTAGTAGAACCCCCTTGTTTTCTCCTAGACATCTTCTCTATGATTTTCCTACAGTCGGTCAAGTCTATCAGTATTGATGTCATACAGGGGCTAGAGGAGCATCAGTGGCTACATGGTGAGTGTACACTAGTGTTCCTGTCTAGTTTGCCTTCCCAGCTACATGTATTTTGGTGCTCTTTGAATAGCTTCTTGGAGGTTGACAAGACGTGTGGCTCTGATTTCTTCAATGCCTCGGATAACCTACCCCATCTGCTTCTAGCTTCGGCCAGGGCTCTCTGGAAGACATAGTAAGACAACCCATCATATTCTACATAGACATGTGTACCAATCCCAAAAAATTTATCCCTTGTTTCCTCCTTAATTTTTCCATAAGTCAAATTGAGCCAATCTCTGAGGAGTATATCTGGCTTGTTGTTCTCTATTCTTAATGGTAATGGCTCTATTTTCTCCTGCTCCCTATAGTTTTCCAACTGTCTATCATAGTTGGCTTCATTATGCATCCATGACATTAATGCCCTTAGGTGTATATCCCCTATGTAGAGTAGAGGATTCCACTTAGTCTCAGCTGGGATAATGAAGTTATGCATGTACAATTCACAAAGTAGATTTTTCTACCATGAGGGAAGAGTCTAGTAAAGGCCATAAAATTCTTGGGCTGACTTGAACTCAGAGTCTATATCTTTAATGGTCATCATTAGCTGGAACAAGAGGAATTGTTCTTTCAAACAGATGGTATAGACCCTAGGAGGTGGCCTACATGCAATTATTTGATGAGCTAATTTGAGGGCATGATCCATCTTTTGTTTTTGCTTTGCCAATTGTTCTTTCAATTCGGCAATTTCTTCCCCTTGCTCTATTATTATTCTTTTCAATTTCTTCTTGTCCTCTCCATATAAAGTTGTTTTTATAACACACTTATTATGAAATCCAAAGAGAAGTGTTTGCAAGGTGATTGGGCCACAATCTTTTGCCTGGTTTCTTTGCCTCCTCTGTTCCTTCCAAGACTGCTCTAAGAATCTTATTAACCAAGTTCTGTTGTAGGGCACTAAGGAAGTTTCTGCATAGGCTGACTGATGGATTACTGAGGCAGTCTCCTCATTAATGTCTGGAATATCCTGATTGATTTCCTGGGGACTATTTTAGTAAAAATTAGGTTCAGCTTCATAAGTTTCTGTTGAATGCGGTGGAAAGTTTGGAACTGCAAACTAATTTGGGGAATCATCTAGAATAATGTGCACATTGGGTTTTTCATCAAATTGCAAAGGAGAAGTGGGTTGGCTTTCAAAGGATGCTCTAGGGAGATGTCCTCTCATTCTAGGACTCCTTCGCACTAGGTTTTCTACAATTTCTATAGCCCTTTTCTTAGTAGCCTTCTTTGGTTTCTCTGCTGCAGGAGTAGCTACTGGAGGAACTGGCTTCCTTTTCTTCCCCTTCGTAGAAGTAGGGATTTGTGGTTTGGGTGTAGGAACTGAAGGTTCCTCCAATTTTTTTTTCCTTTGGTTTGGGAGGAAGTAGGTACATTTCTCTCATGAGAAGGTAAGGGCACACTATCTTGAAGATTTACAGTTTCTACCCCTTGGGTATCTTGTTCAACGGCTGGGTCAGTTGGTATTGCATTATCATGACTAATTTATACATTAGGGTTAACCTGTGGTTGTATGGTTTTGTTCTTGAAAAAATCCAACCATGCCATGGGAGAGGCATCCCTAAGATATATTTCTATTAATAATTTAACTAGGTCATGGTGGGTGACAAAATTTGCATTTCCTTTTTAGGTCTCCTCAGCACTAATGCATAGCATATTGTACAAGAAATTTGGGACATTTACTGGTAGATTATGCCTTACATAACTCAGTAATTTGAAATTATGTGCATGAAAATTGGAAAATCTCCCTTCACATGTAAAATAACTGATGATATGCATAGCCAACTCATTATACGGCGGAGGGATAGACATTATTTTGCACCCTTGTTTGGTAATCTCTAATGGAGGGTCGCCTGGTAGGGTAAATTGGGCCCTAGCTGATCTGGCATCATGCACATTGGGGTAATGTTCCCCAACCATTGGTAATCCAATAACTTCTACTATCCACTCCTTTGTTGCAACCACTATCAATCCCCACATAGTTGCTTTCCCTTCTTCAAATGTACTCACAAATTCAGTTGCTGAGACCTCATCAAATTTTGTTGACCTTAAAAAGTATCCTAGCCATCCACATGCAATAAATCTTCTTACCACTTCAACATATGAAAGTATCACACCATGTACTACTAGCTCATGTCTCTGTAACTAGCCTCCCATCTGTGCTTGCCAATTTTCAATTTGTCTTCCCTTATAGAAGATAAATGCCCTGTTCCTTGAATATCAGACTACTCATTTTTTAAAAATGGTGGGCTTCCTTCTGAATTCCTCTGTTATACTTAGTATGAACAATGGTGATCTATTTTAACAAGAGAAATTATAGTCTTTACTACAGGTTTCCACTTAACTTAATTATAAGTCACATCAAGTCTGACAATCATGAAGGATTCAGGAAAAAAGGTACGACAGTTGTGCAATATAGTAATAGAACTTTAATGAGACAAGGTTAAGTATAGATTTGAGGTGACATAAAATATTTTAGGTGTAAATAGAAATGACCATTTGGAATTAATACACTTCCCTCCCCCCTACATAACATTGACAAGTGTCCACACTTGGCAGACTTGGCATGAGGAAGGGAACTGGCTTAGTGCCGTAATGATATATTTATTGCAGTACTAGATATAATCATCAAAATCTATGCACTAAAAATGGAAAAAAAAAATTGAAAAGCTTGTACCTGTCATTCAATCATTGCACATGCCATTAAAAGGTGGTGAGAGTGGAATGAAAGTGGCAGTTGTGTGCATTAGCGTATTTTAGATCTTATTAAAAGAAAAGTAAGGATAATGGTGATGACATGGAGGGTGGGTGGGTGGTAGATAAAGAAATGAGATGAGTTGGAAAGAAGAAGTAGAAAGTGAATGGAGGAATGTACTTCATGTAAACATGAATTTTTTATTATGGACATGCTTGATGGAATTTTACTGAAGAGTTGCAGGAAGAAGGCTTACACCCTCTACTACATGAAGTGTTACCTGCTGCTTGTTTGAAATTTGTTGTTGGAATTGATGCAGGAAGTCTTCTTTTGTTTTAGGTTGGTGATATAATTTTAGCCGATGTCCATTGACTAATAGTTTTAATTGCACTAGGTCAATTTTCATGCTCCATTAGTGAAGACATGGCTTATTTCATATGGCCCCAGTCATCTTGTCTACAACTTTCCTGGTATTTCTTTGAATCTTGAATTGTATAGAAACAACCAATCACCAACTTGAAACTGTTTGTTCTTAATACACGAGTCATGAAATTTATTCCTTTGTTTCTAGACTATTTCAGTTTGCTCCAATGCAGATTTGTGCATTTCATCCAATGAATTGAGATCCAGCAATCGCTCCTTCTGTGCTGCAAGAAGATCTATATTTAACTCCAGTGTTGTTCACAGTGTTTTGTGTTCAAATTAAATGGGTAGCATTGCTTCTTTTCCATATAACAACTCAAATGGAGTGAACCCTGTGGTGGTTTTCCAATTTTTTCTATACACCCAGACGGCTTCTGTTAGTCTATTGCTCAAATCTCGGCAATGCAAATGAACTGTCTTTGTTAAGATGGCTTCTATTTCCTTATTTGTAACTTCAGCCTGTCCATTGGCTTGAGGGTGGTAAGGGATCGACTTCCTATGTCTGATATTATATTATTTCATGAGCCCTATTATTAGATTGGAAGTGAATTGGGCACCTTGGTCAGTTACAAGTTCTCTCGGTACTCCATATCTGGTAAAAATCTCATCATACAAAAATTTTGCAACCTTATGGTCTCAAGCATGTTTCATATCTTTTACTTCAACCCATTTGGTCAAGTAATCAGTGCATGCTAGAATGTAAGACTTCCCATTGGATGGAGGATCTATTGAACCAATGAAGTCCATGCCCCATTTGTCAAATGGGGTTACCACCACCTGTGGATTTAATGGCATTTCATCAGATCTAGTTGGTCGGCCCATTCTCTGACATTTGTCACATTTTCTTGTATAGCTGGCTGCATCCTTGTGAAGGGTAGGCCAATAATATCCTATTGTTAAAATCTTTTGGACTGTTCCTTTTTCTGCAAACTGTCCCCACACAATTCATTATGATAGGTATGGAGAATGTCATATGTCTCATCTTCTTGCACTCATCTACACATTACTTGATCAGGTCCAGTGTAAAATAGTATGTTATCAATCCAAGAGAAATTAAAGATTTTCTTGACAATTAGTGTCCTATCCTTGTAAGAAAAGTGTGTTGGCATTTTGTTTGCTGCAAGGTAATTAGTTATGTTAGCATACCATGAACTTTGGACAGAAATATGAAACAAATGCTCATCTAGAAATGCATCATATATCAGTGTAGTATCTTCTTCAGTGTGGTGGATTCTTGATAGATAATCAGCTACTACATTTGCCTTGCCAGGCTTGTCAACTACAGTAATGTCAAATTCCTGCAAAATAAGAAGTCATCTTGCTAATCTTCCTGTTATAGTAGGTTTGTTCATGAGATATTTTATTTTTGCATGGTTATTATGAACAAAAATAGGATAGCCAGTTATGTAATGATGGAATTTGTTCAGAGAATAAACTACTGCTACTAATTCTTTCTTGGTTACTGTATAGTTTGATTCTGGTCCATGGAGGCTTTAACTAATGTAGTAAATTGCATTCTCTAGGTTACTAGACTTTTGTCCTAGGAAAACACCTATTGCATAGTCTGAAGCATCTATATGAATGTGAAATGGCAAAGTCCAATCAGGACCCCTAAGTATGGGTGCAGTGGTCAACAGTTTCTTGAGCTGTAGGAAGGATTCATTACATTCATTTGTCCAATTGAATTCGACATCCTTGGTAAGAAAAGTATACAGAAGAATATCTATTTGACTAAAATTTTGGATAAACCTCCTATAGTAGCTAGCATGTTCTAGGAAAGGCCTAACATCTTTCTTCTTTGTAGGAATAGGTAATGTGAGAATTATTTCTATTTTCACAGGATCTACCTAGATTCCAGCTTCTGAGATAAAATGTCCTAGCACTACGCCTTCTTGCATCATCATGAAGCATTTCTCACTGTTGAGATACAAGTTGTGTTCTTGACATCTGATTATTACTCTTTCCAAATTCTTCAAGGCTTCCTCAAAGGTGACACCAAATGTAGTAAAGTCATCCATATATATCTCCATACAATCATGTGATATGTCAGCAAAGATGTTGATTACAACTCTCTGGAAAGTAGCTAGTGCATTCCATAAGCCAAATGGTAATACAAAATAGGCATATGTGCCCCAAGGACATGTGAATTTAGTCATCTACTGATCTTCTAGAGAAATGTTGATCTGGTTGTAACCACTATATCCATCCAAAAAGGAGAAATATTTCTTACCAGCCAGAGTGTCTAGGACTTGATCAATAAAAGGGTAAATGAAAATGATCCTTCTTTGTGGCGTTATTCAACTCTCTGTAATCCACACATAGTCATCATTTCCCCTCTTTCTTAGGTACAATGACCAAAGGTGATACCCACTTTCTATCAGAGATTGGATAGATGAAGCCAGCATCTAGTAATTTTTTGTAATTCACTTTTGACTATCTCTCTCAATGTTGGATTTATCCTTCTTTGAGGTTGGCATAGTGGTAAGCTGCCATCATTAATGTAGATCCTATGGGTGCATAGTTTAGGGTTCAAACCTAGCATGTCTCCATAATCCCAAGCAAATGCTTTCTCATGCTTATGCAAGAGTTTTGTTAACAATGCCAATTGTGGGGGTAGCAACTTGTTTTAAACATGGATATTGTGACCTAGGGAAATTTCTACTATAGTTGTTAGTTCTACCATTGACATCTCAAGTACTGGGCTTATAGCTACTTCACATGGTAACAATTGGCTAATTATCTCAGGGCTTGCTAAAAAGAAAAAGTCTTCATAGGTACATAGCTATAGAATAACACTTTCAAAAACATCTTTTTCTACTATACACTCGCTGGTAAGAATACTTTATATTACATCATATTCCTCTTGCATTTTGAGAAAATACTGTCTATGCACCATCATAAGCTGAGCAAAAGAGTTGACCTCTTCTTCCTCATCCCCTAGTTCTGGCCAAATAGGATCTCTCAAGTCTAGCTGAGTCTAGCTAGGAGGATAGAGTGCTAGCTTCTTTATTGCCTGATCATTTGAAATTTTCATACTTCCTGATCTGCAGTTAATTTTTGCATCAGTGGTGGCTAACCAAGGTCTCCCTAAGATGACTGGATAGCCAGCAAAGTTTACTTTTGGTGATAAGATGAGAAAATCTATAGGGTATTCCCATGAGTGTAAGGTGACTACCACATCTTCTATAAGACCATCTGGAGTGACTGTTGAACTATCAGCAAGTTGTACTACTGTTGCTGTTGTTCTCAAACCCTCTATACTTAGTCTGTGCATTGTATCTTTAGTCATTACATTTATGCCTACTCCCAAATCAATTAAAGCAATTTTAACAGATTTTCCATTAATTATAAAATCTACTAATGGACTTCCAGGGTCTGAATACTTGGGTATAACTACCTTTCCCAACATGATATGAGCAAGTTACTCTATTACATGAACTGTTTAAGGGTCCTTTTTCCTTCCTAGATTTTTAAGGCATGCGTCCTTAATAGCTTTCCCATAGATAGGAACATCTTTGATAGCTTGAAACAGAGGTATTTGGATGTGAATGTTTTTCAGCTGCTCAAGAATGTTAAAATGAATTTCCTCTTGGGATATAGGCTTTTCTATTGCGAGCCTTTGTGGAAAAGGAGGGTCAACTGAGGTTTCAACATTAGTTTTGCTAGATTTTTGAGTTGATTGGGTGGTATTTTGCAATGTAGCATCTGGAAGAGGTGTTGATGTTGCAGAAGTGTCTACAACTTCTGTGATAATAGGACGTTTTGGTGCAGGCAGAGTAGTGCCTGACCTCAAATGGATATCAGATATCTCTAGAGCATAGGCAGGATACTATTGTGTATCGGTGGTATACATTGGCTGCTAATATTTCTTTCTATTTGGATTTGGTTGTGGTTGAGCAGGTAATTGGGTTTGCTTTGGATTAGAGCTAGTGGCTACAGGAGGTGGCATTATTGCAGGAGATGGGACTAGTGGTGGCAGTTGTGGAAAAATAGGATTTTGGTTAGGCCACTGTGGAGGCCCCCTCCATTGGTTATTTTTCTGCCAATTTCCTTGTGGTGGTTGCCATTGGTTTTTCTAGTTTGGCCACTAGTTATTTTGTTGGTTAGGCCACTGGTTATTTTTCTAGTTAGGCCATTGGTTATTCCAAGCTGGCTGAGAGTACTGAGGAGTATTCTGATAAATTTGGTTTTGCCATTGACTATTATAAGGATTTGAAAATTATAATAGGTCCTAATGCATACCTTGTCTTGAAGCCCATGGTCGACATTGAGGAACAAAGAAAAATTGCTCATCGTCTTCCTCTATCTTCATGAACTTGATAGGAAAATTTTGATTTTCCAGGTTTGCCACCAGCTTACATCCACAGTCTTTCTTTTGTTTATGGCAATGTGGACAGTACTTAGCTAACTGCAATTCAGCATTTGCATGTTTCTTCTTAGTAGTCATGGTGTCGAGATGTGTAGCAACATCATTAATGATGTCTTGCTTTAAATCTGCTAGCATATTAGATATCTCCAACTTAGAAACGCCTGAACTGCTCCCTTTAATGGCTGTAGACTGATATCCTTTGCTTTTCTTCCTAGTTGATCTGGAGTAGTTGAGATAGATTTTCTTAAGGCCATCCCAAGAAGATTGGGATATGTCCCCACCAGCCATGAGGTCCAATGCTTCCAAATAGCTTTTGTTCACTCCTCTCAAGAAGACTAGTTTCTATGAATCCTCCGCCAGAACATGTTGGGGATTCTTCTGCATAGTATATAAAAAAATGTGAAACATAGTCCTCCAAAGTTTCATCCTCCTTCTGTGACATTCTAAAAATGTCATCTCCCCTTGGGTCACTCCCCTTGTAATATTCTTTGTATTTCTATAGAAATGGAGTCTGCATCTCATCCCATGTGCCTGCTACATTTTCTCCTAGGCCCATGAACCATCATAAGGCCGACTCCTTTAGTGTTGCTGGAAATAGCTTGATTTTATGGGCATCGGTGTTATAGTCAAAGCTATGACAAAGGATGTCAAATTCAAACAAAAAGGTGTCAGGATCTTCAGTTATCAGCCCATAAAACTTCAGAAGTGCAGCAGAGGGTATATTTTTTAGATTGGCATTGTTTATAAGGCTCAGTAGAGGAAATGGGAAAGTAGGTTGTGTCATTATTGGAGGTATTAGGAGTTGATGGTGTTGTTGGAAAGGAATATTAGCGACAAGATTGTTAACAATAGGTGCATTTGGGTTAGAATTATCAAGAAAGCTAGCCAAGATTTTAGTGAAAGGTCAAAGATCACTTATATCAAAAGGTTCTGCTCCAGCAGAAGATGCTACAGGAAACTCGGGACTTGCGTCAACAAAAGGAAACTCAACTTCTTTAGCTTGCTCATTCAAATTTGCAGGTTCTCCTAGAAGAAATCTTCCATATTCGTCTCTTCTTCTTCCCCTTCAATGCATGCAAATGAATTATTCACACTGGTGAAGAAATTTTAGGACCACAAACCACTAGACTATCTAAAAGAATGAAAAATGACTCAGAAAGTTTCTTAGCTTGACACCATCCCTGATAGTGGCGCCAAAAATAAACCACCTCACAATAGGTGCTTAGTAATCATGCCCAAAGCCTCTCTTAGGAATAGTTTATTCAATCTAAGGATCACTTATCCCACCATGAGGTGCATTTATTTTGTCAAACCAGGGACATATACTTGAAATGGTATAGCATAGTATGTGCACTAAGTTCCTTAAAGAGCCATTCTACCTATGTTGCAGGAAAGTAAAGTACATGAAAGAAATCTATACTAGGGCTATAGGAAAGGAAACACACTTATTGCTTACTAAAATAAATGCTACAACTTGCAAACTCTACTTAAACCTATTCTATCAACCTAGATCATTCACTATAACTATCCTTGCAGGTGCTATAGGAACATTCACAAAGTACAGTGCTACAGGTAGAAACTATAATTTTATATCTAGAATGCTGGAAATGCATAAAGTAATCTATTCTACTTCTACTCTAATCCACCTACCAAGTGGGCCCCCTTGGTTGGCTTCTACTAATCTATGAACATAAAATATGAATCAAAATTTACTTCATTATCTTTCAAAACTGATTACATGAGAATGATACATGAAATTTAAAATGAACTTGTTGTGCAAGATACAATCAAAGCATTATATTCCAAAAATATCTGAACTTACAAACTATCAATCTCATCCCTATAAATAGAGGATTGAATTCTTTATTCTGAAACAAAAAAAGGAACTATCTAACTAAAATTGTGCCAAAGAGAAAAAATAGGAAATGCAACAGCCCATGATATATGCAATGAAGTTGGGGTGACCAAGTCAACATGCTGGGAATACAGAGGAAATATAGAAAAGCTACATTCATACATCTCTAAAACAGTGGCTCCTGATTTGTGGTAGCCATGTCTTCTGATACCATGATGGTTTATCCATTCAAAACTGGCCTTTAACATCTTCCTTCAATGTTGTCGACCACTGCCAGTGACTCCTACTTCCTGGCAGGATTAGTTATCATGCAAAAGATATTCATACAAGTAGCTTATTCAAATTATTTCAGATGTTAGAACACACATTCTGATTATTATATGAAATACTACAGCATATATATAATATTGGCATAATATGACATATCTATTCCACCCATGGTTTAATGGTTCCATCTATACTTGACATAAGTTCAACTAACCAAAAACTCACAATTGTTCTGATAATACTTAAAAATAGAGTATAAGGATTAACATAATAAAGATAGTAAAATGATCTCATCATCTACTTCCCCATAAAACACTCTCTATACATAGTGTTAGATGGTTTTACAATCTTAGGTAGATCTCTTACTACTTTTTTCATACTCTCCTTCACAATGTTATCAAAATTAACATGACAAAATCTTTTGTGCCATAACCAATTGTCATCAACCTTCGCAATAAAACAAGAAGCTTCAGATGTGTTCATCAATAAAGAGGGCCTCATGACCAAGTAGTCATTCAGTCCAAAGTTCTTTCCATGAAGAGGAGTGATATGATGAAGGATTTGATAAGCTGATGGCAGAAGGATACATCCTGACAAGCAAAGATTGGATTTGATTGTGATTGATAGATAGTCATTGGCAAAAGTTGTGAACAAGGTGAGGAGCAAGGATAATCAGTCATAAAATGGATTTGGTGAAGATCATGATCATAGTCACAAGAGGCAGAACATCACTAAAAATGGAAAAACTAAATGATGCGGAAAGAAACAAATGTTTATTACAAGATTTTTAATGATTTTTTGAAATTTTGTGCAATTTTTGGCAATTTTTGAATGTTTTTAGATTTTTCAAATTTTAAAATGTTTTTGGATTTTTTGTGCATTGAGGTTGTACAATGGGAGGAATAATACAAAAATATACACGTGGGGGAAGAAAACGGGGGGGGGGAATTTTCGGTAGAAATGAAGGCTATAAGAGGGGCGGGAGGGCTTAAAGAAGGTCATTGTGAATAGTGATTGGATGCCAAAAGAGATCTAAGAGAAAATATGGCTGATGAGAGGATGAAGGGGTAGTTGGGAGAGCAGGTTCTAACCCACGAGAGACCCACAGAGTGGCTAGTGTTGGTGAGTAATGCAACCAATACCTTGCTTTACTATTTTCTGAGTTGTTTTAACACTTTTGGGTGGGTAAGGGGGTCATTAATGAGGGTAGAAAGGGCGACAGACCAGAGACAGTAGTTCTCAAACTAGCGTCTGCGAAGACACTGATCTCCAGATCGACGTCTTCACAGACGTCGATCCTCAAACCTACATCTTTGAGGTCATCAGTTCTAAACTGGCACCTTTAAAGACGCCAAACCCAGATCTGCGTCTTCAAAGATGGCAGTCTGGGGGGAGAAACAAATGGAGACATCGGTATAAGAACCAGCATCTCTGATTGAACTGACGTCTAAGCCAAAAGGGGCAGACACTGAGGGGGAGGGAAACACAGGGACCTAGTGGGGGCCAGGGATGGGTCGGCAAAGGACCTAGGGACGAGATGCCCCATTTTGGGAGGGGTTAGTCTGGAAAAAAAATAGATTTTGGATTTTGTAGGAGTAGTTCCCACCATTGGGATCTTGGGAGCACTGGCCACTAACAATGGAGCTAGAAGCCCAGCTGACAGATGTGGACTGGGGTTTATTAGCTACAGTTGGATTAGACTATGTGCCCCAATGGCTTAGGCTATGGGCGCACAATGGGATGATGACTGCCTTGACCGAGCGGTGGCACAGTGACACCACTACATTTCATCTGCCAACTGGGGAGGCCACTATTACTCTTGAGGATGTGTGGAGGATTCTACGGATACCTATCTGAGGGTCAGTGCCATAGTATAGACTGGAGGATAGTGATCATTACATGGAGATTGAATTTAGGAGGGCAATGAGGATGATACCCACATACAGGACGTGGATTCCCTGGCAGACAGTGGGTAATAAGAGACTGAGGCAGATAGTGCTATATTTGGTTGGATTGATTAGTGGATGGATGCTGGTGGACTTGGCCAATCATGGTTTTGGGATGGGGTGGTTGCAGGCACTGGCAGGGATGCTCATGGAGGGGACGACCTACTACTAGGGATACATTGTCATGGGACAGTTATATCATGATCTGCACATGGCTATGTGTCATGGGGTATGCAACATGGGGACTAGGGTTACTTTGCTGCTAGTATGGGCCTGGGAGCACATTGTGGTGTTCTTACTGATGTGAGTACAAGAGGCACAGTAGTCGAGAGAGCTGTATGCACGTAGATACAGGCTTTCATTAAGATACACCTCTATAGGATAGAAAGGATACTGGCATAGGTTGCTAGATGAGGTTCAGGTTTTCTGCTAGACCCCATACAGACTCTATGAGCTGTGGGGAGCTATGGATTGGGAGGCAGGAGTAGAGGACTATTTTGAGGATTTTCTATACCTCTCCTATGTATAGATAGATTTCTTTCTTCTAGGGAGGACCATCCACCAAATAGAGAGGTACCAGCCATCTTGGGTCATGAGACAGTTCATACTACAGTAGGGGGTGGTGGTAGAGGATGGTTTACACCCTCATGTCACTAGGGAGGTTAGATTTTGGGGGTGGTACACTGACGCACTGACAGTGAGAGTGGCCTAGAGGATAATGGCGAGGATAGAATTTTGGCCAGGCCAGATGTCGTAGACGTAGGGATGACTGTAGAGTATGCATCATGGTGGGCCATGCACACACCATTACAGCTTACAAACTCAGTTCTAGTAGCGACCCATGAGCAGCTGACAGGAGATATGGAGGTTTATGACGGGACAGCTGTAGGAGATGCCCCTGAGACCTTGGCAGAAAGGCAGAGGAGGAGACCACAGCAAAGACGGTTCTGGCCCCAGATAGAGGCACAGGCAATGGGTGGGCAGGATAAAGGGCCATAGGGGCCACTAGGGGATGGTCATGATCAGGCACCTCAGGTGCCGATACAGGGATAGGTTCAGGGCCCACAGGTGCAGGCACCACAGGGGTCACTGGCAGGATACGTGGCGCAAGACACACATGATAATGTTATTACAGAGCAATATAGTCTCTAGACTGAGTGTGTGTTGCTACGGGGATTGTTAGGTATGGCATAGGTATTTGAGACCAGCCTACAGATTGAGGTGACCTGGGTATAGGGCCTATTAGCTACAGAGATAGCATGGGTAGACAGGGCTAAGGGTGCGCTTGACACCCTACAGGATAGATTGGACTCATGAGAGTTTTCTATGGTAGACCTTAATCAGGATGCTACAGAGTTACAGATAGAGATAGGGACACTAACAGGTCAGTTGGGAACCCTTACCGAGTGGATGGATCAGGCTACCAAGCAGATTATAGCATTGGCCTTGGACAGGGATGCAACACAGAGGTGGGCTAAGGCCTATAGTACAAAGCGATATATCACTAGACAGGTGGCCAGTGTAGGTGGGTCAGGACAGGTGGTGGCAAAGGCTTTTGCAACTCATAGGAATTCAGCTAGAGTAGGCAGAGAGGCAGCCCACTATCAGGCATTGTACCATCATCTAGTTCCCAAGGGACAGAGACAGGTGTACTTAGAGAGGTTGCAATCATAGACCACAGGTCGGTCTTTTGCATCTTAGGGGTCAGTTGGGATGCCACCATGGGAACCACCAGGAAGGGGATCATAGCCACCAGCATGATTCCTTCAGAGGATTTATGTGACACACATTTTTGTATTTTGAGATGTACATGTATATCAACACCTAGGTGTACGACTATGTATTTATTGATGAGAGACACTGTACTCATGATTTGATATATATATATGATGATCAATTGATGAATCGTATGACTCTATGATGTATGATTCTCATGCTTTGACTTATGTGACACTATGATGCATATGCTTATATGAGTACTGACATTGGTGTTTGTAGGATGTGCTATTTTATAATTATGTATATACGGGATGAGATGTTTAGATGCATGTACCTAGATGTATGTTTATGCATATTATAGTATTTGTGATATAATGCAATGGATGTTCTTAATATGTTTATGAATATGTTTTGATGATTTGATGTATGTAAATGCAATTATCCTAATGAAAACACAGGGATGATAGGTATGGAGATGATGCAAAGGATGCAATGGGACTCATGTTTTTGGTGTGTGTCACAATCAACTGATGAACCAGCCAGGAAGACTATGAAGGACCAGGAAAGGAAGGTTAGCACGACGGTGGCCCAGAGTGTTAGCATGATGGTAAGAGGACTGGATACGTCATGAATATACAGGGACCAAACTGAATAATAATTACAAGCAATTATGTGCAAAGGTGTCTGCTGAGACTTGATTGGATCTTGTTGTTTGATACGTGTGATAGTGTTGGAATACCTAGGGAATATGAGAAATGCTAAGGTTTGTGGAGATGTGATGATGGAGATGGAGAGGAATGAGATTTTTATAGATAATGGAATGGTCCAATATGTGTGATGCCTGTTTCCAGGTTTTCATCACTTGTACTTGTCCAAGGCACCTAATTGCCAAGTTTTTACCATTGGACGAAAATTTTCTCTTTTCTCTTCTTTTGTTTTTGATTTTTTTTTTTTTTATGTTGTCCAAGTGCCTGTTTTCCAGGTTTTCACTGGGAAAACCTTTTTTTCAGCTTCATTTTCTTCTTTTTTGAGATTTTTCAGGACTATTTTACATTGTTTTTGTACTTTTTTTCAGGACTTTTTATACTTTTATGGATTTTTTCAGATAACTAGAATGAATAACCAGCCGTTAGGAATAGAAGTGCCTGAGGTGAATGATGTTGATAGGATCATTCAAGGGTTCTCCTTCAAGAGTGGAGAGTTGATATGCCCCAGAACCGAAGCATGCAGTGACAATGTATGAGCCTTGCCAGGTAACTTTGAATTTACCTTTCTTTTCTCGATCAGTACCCACTTTCTGATTTTCCTTTAGCACAAGGTCCCCCATCTAGAACTAGAATGGGTGGATTTTATTGTTATAGTTCCAATTGAGTCTATTTTGATAGACAATCAGGTGATCATAGGCTTGCTGGCACTTTTCATCTAGTAGATCAAGCTATGTGAGTTGTGCTACTCAATAATCTTCATCATCAACTAGGCCTCTCAGTAATACTCGGAGGGATGGTAGTTCAACCTCAATTGGTAAGACAAATTTAGCATCATAGACTAGGTAATATGGAGTAGTTCCTATAGGAGTATGGTAGGAAGTGCAATATGCCCAGAGAGCAGGGTTAATTTGGAGGTGCCAGTCACAACCAGTATCATTGAAAAATTTCTTGAAGATTTTGAGAAGGGTTTTATTAGTTGCCTCAGCTTGGATGTTACCTTGAGGGAAATATGGAATGGAAAAATAGTGATGGATATGGAGGTGAGCACATAGATCACTGAAATGTTGATTTTGAAATGGTGTTTTGTGATCTGTGAAGATAGTGGAGGGTATGCCGAAGTGGCAGACAATGTGATAGAGAATGAATTTGGATATCTAGACACCTATAGTGAGGGTGAGTGGAATTGCTTTGACCCACTTTGTAAAGTACTCCATTGCTATGATCATGTATTTGTGGCCTTTAGAAGAAAGGGGAGTAATCTTACCAATGAGGTCAAAACCCCAACAAGAGAAGGGCCAAGGAGGTGCAATAGGTCTGAGGTCTTGTGCAGGAGCATTGATTAGATTAGCATGTTGTTGGAAAGGTAGACACTTCTTGATGAACTCACAAGCATCATGTTCCATTATAGGCCAACAGTACCCTGTACATAAAATTTGTTTGGCTAGGACCATTCCACTCATGTGGGCACCACAGATTCTAGCATGTACCTCTTGTAGAACCTGGGAGGATTTTTTTTCATCTAAACACCTAGAGAGCATGTTTTGATAGCCTCGATGATAAAGGGTGTTGGCTATGAGGGTGTAGCAGGAAGCTCTGCGAATAAAGTTTTGGCATTGGGTTGAGGTGAGATGAGGAGATATGATACCATTTTGTAGATAAGCCTAGATATCATGGTACCATGAGGATTGGGGACCAACCAAGACACATACGTGATTTGATTCATCATTCTCGTAAGAGGGAGCATGAAGTTTCTCAACTAAGAATTCATATTGCGTAGACTCATAAGGAATATCTAAGAGGGAGCCAATTGTGGCCATTACGTCGACAGCCTTGTTTTTTAAGCATGGTACTTGTGTTATATGTAAGTGGAGGAAATGTTCTTTCATCTTGTCAACCATCTACTTATATGGCATCAATTTTTCATCTTTAGTTTGATACTCATCCAAGACCTGTTTGATGATGAGTTGGGAATAAACAAAGACATGTATATCTGTGATATTCCATTCTATAGCCATGCAAAGCCCTGTGATTAGTGCCTCATGTTCTGCAATGTTGTTCATGCAGGGAAATCCCAATTTGAATGACATAGGGATGTAGTCACCTTGAGGTGTGACAAAAAGTATTCCTTCCCCTACACCATGAGTTGTGTAGGACCCATGAAAGTAGAATTGCAAAGTAGGTTTCTCTTCTATCATGCACAAATGTTCATCTATAAATTCAGTGATTGAGGATAGGCATCCACCAATGGTGCTTCTACTAACTGATCGGTGATGACTTTCCCTTTAATGGCTTTTCTATCTACATATTGAATATCAAACTTGCTTAATAACATAACCCATTTTTCCATTCATCCTATGAGAGTAGTCTTGGAGAGTAGGTACTTGAGAGGGTCCACTTTTGAAATGAGCTTGGTTGTATGACTAATCATATAGTGGCAAAGTTTTTGAGTGGCGAAGACCATTGCCAGACATGATTTTTCCATAGGGGAATAATTAAGCTCATAACCCACTAAGGTCCGATTGATGTAATAAATGGCTCTTTCTTTGCCTTCATTGTCCATTGACCAAGGAGTGCCCCAAGTGTTGTTGTAGTAGAAAAATTATACAGGATGAGTGGTTGGCCCACTAGTAGAATTGGGCCCTATTTTTGACAAAAATTGGTCAAATTATCTACCCAATTTAGTCGAAAGACCCACAAATTGCTTTGTCAGTATTTTTGTCATCGAACGATCAACACATTGCTGTTAATGCCAAAATTTCTATGCAAAATTGGTCAAAATTATCATCTACAAAAATCTATATTATTTGTAGAAACTTCGACAAACATTTGTCGTAATCTTTCAACCAAATGTGGCTGAAATGTTTGGCCCATCCGACCAGGATGCCAAACCCATGATGCAAACTTTCGACACAAATTGGTCGAAATGTTTCAACCAAGGTATGTCAAAATTTCAACCAATACTGGATTTTAAAAAAAAACAAATTCTGAAATCAAATAGCCTCAATTTTGGTACTTGGCTTCAATAGAAGATGGACCAATAATAAATTGCTTCTTGTTCTCTAACAAGAAATTTGTTATTGGTCCATCTTCTATTGAAGCTGAGTACCAAAACTGAGGCTATTTGGTTTCAGAATTTTCTCATTGAGCTTGGTATGATAGAAAAGATTCCTTAAAAAAATGCAGATATGATAGAAAAGATTCCTTAAAAAAATGAAGATATGGAACGATATAGACTGTTTCGAGAGAGATACATATCACTTTGAAAAGTCAACAAAAGATGTGAAGGTAGTGAACGATGCTCAAGAAATAATGTATAATGATGGTAATCTTTATTTACCCGAGGCTCCTTTCAATGCCAACAACAAAAGACCTAAAAATGAAGATGTTTTTTAAAAGGAAAAAGGATCTGATATAAAGAAAAAATCCACCATCCTTAAAATGTGGTGACTAATGATAAAAGAGCATCAAAACATCACAAGAGTATAGTAAAAAAACAAAGACACTAAGATCATATAGAACTTGAAAAGACTGTGAGATTAAGCAGTAATATACAAAAGTGCCAGGAAAGATGTAATAGCAGCATCAAATGTGGATGCATACAACAGTGAAAGACTACTATGAAGGTAGAAAAATGATGGCACTAGACTCCAAGTGAAGTCCCAGTAAAAACAATCATTATGGGGATAAAATAGCTTTGAAGTAAGAAATGACATGGAGATCACAAAGATGTGATGCATAGTAACAATCAACTCCAATGCACAAGAAGTGAATGAAGTAAAGAAGCTAGAGATCTTGGCAAAATAAGTCAATGAGTGGTAGGAAATGGATATAAACAATTTGAGGATAACAAGGCTGTCAAGAGATAGATATTTCTATGTGGAGCAAATATGGATGTTTAATGCAAGAAGAACATGAATTGTCCTGTCATTTTTTACTTTGTTTCAAAGTTTCTCTCACTGTTTCAAATGACACCTACCATCATAGAGAGACCAATCATCATATTGTAGTCATTAATTACATAGTAAACTAGACAGTGTCACCATTTTGAGCAGCAAGATAGGCAATCATGGAAATGAAGGTCATTATATTGTCATGGTGAAGAGGGTGGTCACAAACTCAGTGAGCAGTGAAAAAACCATTTAGCTTTCAAGATGTCAATAGTGTCACGTGGTAGATCAAAATTTTTCCTACGTATAAAGATGGTGAAAAGATGTGGGAAGTGTTCATTTATGATTTAGACCTTTCCATGCACCTTATCTTTATAGGAACAAGAAACAATTATCTTCGCCTTTTGCCTGCACTTACCAAATGTTGAACTAGGTCAAAGTTTCATGAGAATTGTTATGGAAAGCTACCAATTCCTCCAACATCAGGTGCATGGAATCCAACAGAACCAAATTCACTATTATGAGTTTTGTGTTATTGTAATGATGATAAGGCTACCAAACTTTGAAAAAAACTTAAAATCTGCCTAAGAGACTTTAGTACTTTCTTCTAAAAGTTGAAATCCATTATGGAGTCTACTATTATGCCCTGCATCCCCGTCCCTACATTTTGTGTGCAAAATGTTGGGTCCCCCCCCCTTTTTTTTTTTCTTTTTTTTTTTTTTTTTTTTTT
>MU214438.1:191373-205575 GCA_018584345.1 Thuja plicata | reverse complement strand
CTTCTCCGGTGTGGGTTGTTTCCTTGGTTTGTTTTTCACCTCCAGGATCCTGGATCCCGGTGGTCATCTTTTGTGGGAAGCCAGATTCCGGACTCCGGGATTCTTTGCTATGGTGTTCTTAAGTCTTAGGAGTATCATCGTAAGGAATCCCTGAGCCCAGAGTCTGGAGGTTTTGCCTGACCTAAAATCTCTGGAAGGAGGAGGATTACTTTTTCACCACGGGTATAAATAGACTCACCTATCATTTTCACATTTACTGTGATTAAAATCTTCAAGCACATAGAGTGAAATAGAGCAATTTTCAAAGTGATTAGTAGAGCAGTTACAGAGAAATTTGTGATAATCAAAGCTTAACACCTTCTCCTGTTCTCAGACGTACGCTAGTGCTTCGTAGTGGTGATCTTGATGGCTTGATGATTCAAAGTTGTTGCAGAGCTCTCGTGGTAATATTTCCTCTCCTCCGCCTTCTGCGCTTTCAGGTTGGTGCTTCGGCTTCCCTCCTCTGTTTTGCTTTCATCTTTTCTGGTTCTCTTGGTTTGCCTGGTTTTGTTTTCATTTTCTTTGTTTCTCTGTCATGTTTTTCTCTTGTCTTCTATTCTTGCCGCCTATCGGTGGGTTAGCTCTGCTAGAAGGTTGTCCGCCTTCTGTGCAGGGTTTGTTTGTTTGTAAATAGTCTGTAAATAACATGTACATAATGTAAAATATTGTATATATCTGTTTCTGCTTTGTTCGGTTTTCCCGCGGGAGTCATCTCGTGTGTATATTCTTGTATATATGTGCATATCTATAGTTATCCCTTATATATATCCTCCCTTTTGTGTGTATATCCTTCAGCTCTGTGTGTATCCTTCCCGATGGCTCGACGAGCTGGTCGAGTCGCCTTCACTTCTAGTTTTTGCCTTCAAGTTTGCTTCGAGGCAGAAAACCACCTGTTTAAAACTCGGCTCGTGGCCGGTTTCAAACAGGCGGTTCTCTCTCCCCTCCATCAAGGCTGTCAGAGCCTCATTTATTTCCCATGCGCATAATTACTTTCAGCCATGTGGCTTTCCCTTTTCACGCGTTCAAACAGTCGGCTCCGCCGTCGTCGCCATCGCATCCAATTAATGCCAACACATGTGGCACCCACGTGGACTTACCTTCGCATTCTTCATTGTTAACGGTCATTTCTCTGGGCCTCAGGCCCCTTTACCACCCCTCATCCTATGTCTTCGCCAAATGTGATAAAATGTTCCAGACCCGGAGATATGATGAAAATCTTAAGTGTTTTGCTTTTCGGATATCTTCATGTAAAACTAACTTTTCAGGAAAAGCAAACGGCGCGGTGGTAAGATCTCCGAACCCCGAAGTTACTATTTTATTTTGATAAAAATATTCTGATGGTCGCTTTGTCTCACAGATCCAGACTTAAACTTCCAACCATGTCTGAAGCATCTGCATCCTCCCCTCCCGAAAGTCCAGAATTGCCAACTACAAAAGAGACCAGGGCAGCAGCAAAGTCGAAAATAGAGAAGGCCCTGGCAAAACTGCCCCTCACCATGAAGTTTGTGCAGAATGAGGAGATTGTGGGCTCAAAGATTGAGTCCAAGGTAAAATTGATGACCGACGCCAGTGTCGGGACCTGGGCAGAGATGCAGGCCCTGGTAAAAATAATGCACATCCAGTGACAGGCTGGAGACAAACTAGCAACCAACATCGGAGGTTCTGGAATCCTCAAGGTAGCTTGCTTCCCATGCTCCGTGCAGTCTCCGGAGCTTGTTCTAACCCTGGCTTCCAACTATAACTCTTCTATCCGGGCCGTTATGTTAGCAGTTGCAGAACCCATGGGATTCCCTAATCCACTGGTGTCCCTTGACCCAGTTACCTTCCAAGCAGGCCTGGGTATCCCGCAATTTGATAGGGCCTTAGTGGTCACAAGGACTGACACCTTGAAACAATTCAACCAACTGGAGGATGCTTCCCAGGTGTACATGAACACCAATTGGCTCAAGGTCCCAAAGAGGGATCCAAAAAGAATGAAGATAGATATCCCCAGCTCTGAATTCAAGGAAAGCATCCAAATGGGGATGATAGCATTGGATCAGGTATTTGGGCAACCCTCCGCCCAAGAATTTGCAAAATAGATGTATTATTTCCTCCTCAGCATCCCCACTAAGGGAGAATTCTTTGACTAGGCGACAATAATCTCCAATCATGTCGACTCCCAATTCATGCAACTGAATCAGAAGAAGAAGTTCTACATAACTTCTTATGTTTTCTGGGCTTTGGCCCAACAAAGGCCCCACTCCAATGTCCTACTTACAAATGGCATTCTCAGGATCTGCCCGGGATAGAAAGCACCATGGGACCATTTCCCACAGATTCAATGGGAGGCCAGCTTCCCCAGGTACTACCGGGTAAATGACTCCTTCATTTACTACCATCTACTCACGCCCACCCGGGATGCCGGATACCGCCTGTCTACCGAGGTGATGAAATTGGTTAGTAGTTATGGGCACTACTACATTCAATTCTAGTAGCATACATACATTAGGGTCACCGGCTTCTCCGGGAAACCCTACTTGTTGCCCAAGCATTGCGGGGACAAGATCGTGCTGCTAGAATATTGCCGACAGATGATGGAATTACATGCCTTCTTGGCCCTCAAAAAGGTCCTCAATGTTTCGTTCCCAATCTCCTGTGGAAACTACACCTGTAATCTAGCATTGGCAAAGGAGGCAGACAATGAATTGAGATGTTATAACTTGTAGGAATTTTATCTGGCATGGAGAAATTTTGATCCGCATGGCAGGATTGCAACGGCACTGCCCCAGGCTTTGGAGCCCCACCTCGCACACATGGAGGACTTCTGGGCAGATCACCAAGATGATATGGATGTGTGCAGCCGGCATTATGATAGAATGACGGCCGGAATGATGTAGGAGCTAAAGCTCCGGAAGTTATCAGCGGGCTTCTCAGACGACGTCCCCACCATAGATCCCCAGTACAAAGAAAAGGGGATTGACAAAATGCCACTGCCGGCAATGAATTGGGCCATCTAAGAGGACCACACGATTGAGGAATTCACTTGGGAAGTAGTTGAGCAAATTCATGCCTACTTTAAGAAGGCGTGCCCCAGGAGTCTGTGCCTAGCCTCCAGACTGGTACCAAAAGTGACACCGCCACCGGTACCAAAATTGACTCTGGGGGCCGGGAATTCTGCAGAAGGCGCAGACAAAGGAAAGGGGATAGAGACAACACCCTCCACGCAAGAAGTCCTGATACAAGAGAAAATTAAGCAGTCTGTGGCAGCCTCCCAGCAAATGGGGGAGAAATTAATTACGAGGCTTGCCACTCCCCCGCTAATGGCCGGACCAATTCTTCCTCCTTCCTCCCCGTCACTGGCAGCCTTGAAGATTAAGGCGAATGGGGTGGATCCTACGGAGGTAGCAGAAATTGCCGATGTGGGGCCGCCTCTAATCACCCAGAGGAAGAGAAACCATATTACACAGCCGAAGGCAGAACCGGCGCCAAGGGCATCCCTCCCCAAAGAAGAAGAGATCCTCTCTTCCAGTTCCCCGGAACCGGAGAGAGAAACAGAACAGGCGGAGGTCCCAGCCAGTCCCCCTCCAGAGGAAGAGTTTGATTTATTTGCAGTTGATGAATTCAAAAATCAGCAAGGAGGTGACACACAAGTAGAGACGGAAGTCCCAGAGAAAGAACAGGGGGCTGTGGACCTACGGGACCTGGAACAAGAAGCTGCAGAGCAAGAAGAGCGGCAGACAGAAGAAGCAAGGCCGGAGATTGCCTTCGGGGCTCAGGCAGTACAAGGTCCAGGAGTGGACCAACAACAATCGAGTGAACAAAAGGCATCCGTTGGGGAACCCGAACCTGGAACTTCAGGATCAACCATAACCCCAGCCGCCTCGTTCCCAAGGCCACTCCCGGGGGCAACCTTCAGGCAGGTAATCACAGCGGCCCAAACTCTGAATCTCGGCCCGATACCTCCCTTACTGCCGACAGATGAGGAAGAAGAAGAAGAGCAACATGAAGAAATCCCCGAGGAAGCCAACCAGGGTCCAGACTCGCCAATTGACATCCGGGACCAGGCTGAGGACATAGAAATTAAGGATGTTGTTGCAGAAGAGGTTCCGGCAGGGAGAGAAACGGAGGAAGCATATGTAGAAAAGGAGCAGCCACCACCAGATACCGGGAGAGGGTCTGAAGAACAAACTCTGGCAGGAAGGCCAGCTCTCCCACCTCTGTGGCTGGTGGAAAGAAAGAAAAAAAAATCCAATCTGCTCCGGTGATCCCTCTCTCCCTGGCCGAGATGATGGCCTTGGCGGAGGCTCCGCCAAAAGCAAAGAAGGCTCGGACAGTTCATACCCTACAAACTGGGTTGGGCGAAGAAGCAATTGCAGTAGTGGTGACCCTCCCCCAGATGCCGATGAAGCAACCGCAGATCCCGCAGACTACAATATCACAGAGGTATCCTTGGGCAAGAGAGGGAAGCAGGGCGAAGTGGACCTGCTGAAGGAGGCAGCAAGGGCAGTGGAGGCCCGATATGAAAAGGAGGCCCAAAGGCTCAAAGCGGAGAAAGAGAAAAATGCAAACCTTATGGGGTTGCTTGCTGAGCTGGCCAGACCCATCAACGCCGCTCCTCCACAAGCCTCCACATCAGAGGAATTACCGCAGAGCGACATAGACTCCCTGCGAGTAATGCAAAAGAAGGCCCAGGCAGTAGATGAATGGGTCACTTCATAGATAGGAAACACCAGGTGTTTCCTAGTGTCCACTCTCCCAGATCTATATACAGCCTGGCAGGTTATTCTCCAGGCAGAAGCGCTAATTGAGCAATGGGAGAGTGACATCGAGAATTACCAAGCGTGGAAGGTAGAGCTCGAAGAGCTCCTCACCCTGGGAGAAGATATAATTTCTGAATCTAGAATTCTGGGTGAGGAATCATTTGATTTTGTAAGGACTCAGCACTCCAGACTGGACCTCACATTGGAGGTAATCAAGCAACTGGTAGAGTCCTTACAAGAAAAGGTGAATGCAGTGAAGACTTCTTCCAATTTATACAAGTCTTTTGTAATAAAGGCTTCCGGGGTTGATCCCCTTAGTACAAATACTTATACCCCTGAGGAGACAGTTCTGGGAAATTTTGATGAAATGATGAACTCTTGGTATCAATCCCCGGAGGGGATGGACGGGGCCCAGATGGTAAAATTGACCAAAATGGCGCTAAAGGGCCATGACGCCGCAAAAATGGTGGATGAATTCAAAAATAATGTTTCGGACCTGGGGGAACAAGTTGAAGTGGCCAGATACAGAAGGGCCAGCCTAAAGAAGATTGATGAAGATGGCATTTTCCGCCTCCTTCAGGCCTTCAGTGATAATAAGCAGCCTTGAGTTTTCTCCGGGAACCGGGGAAACTTAAGTATTGAACATTCTTTATTATTTTTGGGACGTAAGTTCCCAGATCCCGGAGTCCCAGATCCAAAACTGTATTCTTTCAAATGATCTGTGTACCGGCCCCTGAGGCCGACCGATCATTTTAGAAGTGGTTAATAACTGTCAGAAGGTAGCTAGACATATTAAGAGGCATTGGCTCGGCAGTTGGTTTCTGACAAGGTGGTCTTCTTGAGGTGCTGTTCAAGGGTACACCTGGCACATTGGGGACAGGGCACCGCATTTCTCATTTATGAGGCATGTAGCCTCGGTCCTTGAAGGACCTACTTTCTTCTTTCTCCTCTCTGGCTCTCTTCTCGAGACTGATTCTTCTTATGTATATTCTTATCTTATTCTTCTGACATGATAGACCTATTTCGTCTCCAGGTCTTTTGTAGGGTGGCGCAGGTAGTACCGGCCCCTAGATATTGCATTTTAATGGAATGTGTAAAATAGGGTTAGGGTTAGCAAAAAGTTGTATAAATAGGCAAATCGACCCATTTTCAAGGGTCGGAAAAATTAATGATTTTGTTGTCCATAAGAAATAGCAAAGTGATTTTTGGTTTTAGTTGTGGAGCTCAATGCTCCATTGTTTTTTTCTTGGTAGTCAGATGCTCTCCTGGAGCCACTATTGTATCACGCACCAGTGCTTGCTAGACTAAATTTTAATGAAGAAGGAAGGATTCTTGGCAATGATGTTGTTAGCGTCCCTGCTTCTGAGTTAATGGTATTTCATGTTTTAATGTTCTTCATGTCCTTTACTCTGATATGTTAAAGTAGATTAACGACCTCTTTATTTTTGCTACTGATAAAATGCTAACTGACGGTTGTGTATTTCTTCGGTATTTAGTGTAGTCTTTCAGGGTATTGTTGATGTTTCAGACATTTCAGCATGACTGTAGTTAGATAAATGTTTCTAACCCTGCAGGATCTTTTTCATTTTATTCGCTAAGTGTAGAGTACTCTGGGAAACCCTTACTGTTCTGAATCTCTGGAGGAATGAGTTGAAGTAACCAGCTATCCCCCTCGAAAACAGTCACCTCTCCCAATCGAGCCCCACACCGTCGTGACTCGACACCTAGGTGCTTGAAAGCCCAGAGGATTCATTTCCCCCGGACAACCTTTGTAGGTGGATTTGGCCGATTTCCCCAGAACCCAGTGAAAACTTATGACCGTTGGCGGACCCGGTCAGTAAAACCCCGACAACAGAAACTGGCGCTAGAAGGAGGGCATGAACTCTTCCCCTCCCAGAGATTCTGATTTTATACCTCCTGAGGGTTCCCCGAGTTGTATTTTTAGGAGACAAGCCTTTAGTGGGATTGGGTCCTTTTCCCCAGCTAAATTTGAAAGAATCCTCAGGTATGCCCCGAACCCCGGAAGGTTTGTCGAACTCGAGCCTCTTGTTCGAAAGAAATGGACGTCAAAAGTCCTACCAGCCACTGTTGTCTGGGGATCTACCATACCCCTGAATACTCAAATTCCCCAGACAGTTCCGGGAACCAGTACCCAAACTACCCAACATATAGTTCCCCCAATGGCTGCATATTTCAGAAACACTGGGTCCCCAATGGGCACTTTTTTTGGCGCGATCAACGACTTACCCTCCCACCCGGAGAAGATTTGCCCATGATACGAGCATCTAGGCTCACGGACCACAGAAGAACACCTACAGGCATACAAAGATGCCATGAACCGACACCGGATCCAACATGAGGATGTTGTGACTCGGATGTTTTCCTTGTCCCTAGGACAAAGTGAGTTGAACTGGTACTTGAACCTTCTCGCCAACTCCATCAACATGTGGCAGGATATGGAGGACGCTTTCTTGGCTGCCTTTCACGTACATGTGAACCCAGCTTGGTCCCACAGCTAGTTCATCTCCATTCAGAAGGAACCCAATGAAGCTCTTGCAGCATTCAACCACAGGTTCCAGCGTGCCCTGAAGAGGTGCACAGGCCCTTTCGTCCCATCGCTAGACGTTACCATACAGACATACCTCAATGCGATGGACCCTTTTGTTGCCACCCTCCTCTGGAGAACAACTGCCTCGGGCGACCAGGACACCTTGGCAAAAGTCTACAACCTGGCCTTAGAGTTGTCTCGTGGTCTTAATAAATCCCTGGGTGGGATCGGAAAAAACACACCCTATAACATGATCCCCGGCGGAACTGCTTATGCCGGAGGCTACAATCCCAGTCTGGCAATAGGTGCCCCCTCGATGGCGATGAATCCCCCACCGCCTTTGATAGACCAACAGGCATGATATGTTTACCCCTCCCAGATCCAGATAGCACCGGGTCTGGAAGTCTTCCCTTGGAATCAGCCACAGCAGACACCACAAGCTCAGACGCAACCATCCAGAGTGCCCTTCTTCTAGTCATCCGCGGCTGGAGGATTTCCGCCCTCGACTCTGGTTAATCCTGCTGCCTTCCCAAGAAGCCAACAACAACCACAGCCGTCCCATTGTGATGCTAACACTCAGTTGACCGCCGAGGTTGAATCCCTCCGGTGAATGTTGTCCACTTTGACCATGGACATGGGTCAATTGAAGGCAGGTTCTTACACACCCCAGAATTCAAATTCCCAAAGGGGGAATATCTTCTCCGGCCAAAAAAACAACAATACCGGGGGAAGAAACTTCAACAATGGGCCTAGACCCAACCAACAGCAGTGGAATGGTAACACTAACACCAGAGGCCCGCCTCCAAACCAAAATGCTAACCAAAGTGGTGCTGGACCATCCCATTTTATGCCAGTCGCAGACTTCCAGCCCATGACTAACTGGTGTAGGCTACATGATACAGGTTCGCATAATGAAGTGAATTGTGCCACTTTGGAGAAAGTCATAATGATCTCCCAGCTGGACAGGTAGCAATCGCATGATACCGCTCCCCCGGAGCCCCCTGTTCAAGAGAAAACCCACAGTGCCTTCACCTGTGATACCATCTTCTTTGGAACTTCCGAGGAAGATGAGGAAGAATCTAAATTTTCAGGATTCTTTGATGAATCGAGTCCGCCCTTTGAGGCCAACGCCTTTACCAACCCACGGGCTCCATACAATACTCAGATCCAGGCGGATAAAGGACTAGCTTACACACCCGTACCTCCTACCAAAGATACTCCTCCTCCCCGGAGTAATACAACTGATCGACCCACCCCTCCAAAAGGTCCTAGCTCTAACCAAGCAAAAGATCTCACGGAGGAAAACCACCAGTTCCCGGGAGGAAGATTCGATATCACGAAGGCGTTAGAGCAGACCACCACCTCCATGAACTTGATGGAGGTTTTGTTAAATTGTCCCGAGCAGAAGAAGTCCCTTCTGAAGCTCTTAGGAAACCTGGAAGCAGTTAGCCGCCCACCCAAGACTGTCTCCTTTGAAGATGCTAATGTGGCCGTCTTCCGGGGAAACAATGAGGATCCTCCCTTCCTGCTAGGTCTGAACATTTATGGCAAAAATATACACAACTACCTAGTGGATTCTGGAGCTTCGGGTAGTATCATGCCCTTGACCATCTGTCAGAAGCTCAGACTCCACCCCACCCCGTCTAATGGCGCAGTGATCCAATTGGATAAGACTGCTGTAAAAATGGTGGGGGAATTGAAAAACGTCCGGATACATCTTATCTAGGACCCCAGGATAGCCAGCATCATTGACATCCAAGTGGTGGATATCCCAGAGACTTACTGGATGTTATTAAGCCAGAATTGGTCTAAGTCCTTAAATAGATACTTTTCGACCGACTTCACCCACTTATGGCTTCCATGGGAAGGAGAATCCAATCAGATCCGGGTCGAAAGTGAACCTCGGATGAAATAGGCCCTTACCGAAATTGGGAAGGTCAATGAAATCCTTTTCTCTAAGTCTTCTCTGGGGGTGTACCGACCTCTTGAAATCTTAACATTTGATTTCATCCCCAGAGAGGATCCCGTAGTATTGCAAAGAGCACAAGACTTGGAAGAAAAGGTGAGAATTGAAGTTAGCTCTCAGGGCCCCTCAGCGACCCTTGTCACACTCCTGTCTGGCACGTGGTGCTGAGTGCATTACCAAAAACATTCAGAGCACGAGTGTGAACCATGTCTATCGATCGCTACCCGAAAACTTGATATCTTCCGGGGTGAACATACAACTAATTCCCCGGGACCCAGTACTTCTGCAGGATGCACCCCTTTGGTGTCGTTCCCCTGGGAATCACAAATTGAAACACCTCCAGAGGTAAGTCCTACTATCACGTCGGTAGCCCGGGAGAAAATCCCCAAGTCTCCCAGCGATAATCCAAAGGGAACTCCCCGTCCCCAGCCCCAGATTACAAACAATGACTTATGGACCCTGAAGTTCGATGGGTCCCGATCCAAACAGGGCTGTGGGGCCAGGGTAGAATTAATCAACCCGCAGGGGAAATCCTTCCTCGCGTCCTATAGGTTGCAGTTTAAATGTACAAACAATGTCACAGAGTATGAGGCCTTGGTCCTTGGACTCCTATTCGCACTAAGGAAAGGTATCACCCGCCTCTGAGCTCTGGGTGATTCAGAGTTGGTTGTTAAACAAGTCCGGAGTCAATACACATGTCATGACAAAAGGTTGGCCGCTTACCGCAACCGGGCTTGGAGCCTTATCGAAGACTTTGATGCCTTTGGCATTGATCTCATTCCCCAGCGCTGGAACTACGTCCCGGATGCCCTGGCCGTTTCTGCTAGCACACTCGAGCCGATGGCCAGCTCATGACTATGGAGATTTTCAGTTGAGATGGTCCCCACCCCCTCCATTCCAGATAATTTCACTCACTTTCAGGTTTTTGAGGATGATCAACATATCTTGGCCTTCATGGCAAATGTTGGTGTCTTTGAAGATCAGATAGTGGAAGAACGAGATCACAATGATACTGGGCAGGGTGATGAAGATGATGGGATCATGGATTTTCCCACCAACACCATCCCTAAGGGGATGGTTGCATTAGAACGAATCTTCGACTTGGACCCTCAGGCTCGTGAGAAGGTGTCATCTTCCCCCAAGGGAGGAAAATTTGAAAAGGTTAACATCGGGCAGCCCGGTGAAGAGAAGATCATTCACATTGGTACCTCCTGCTCCCCCGAGGAAAAGGAGAAGATTCTCGCAGTTCTCCAAGAATACATTGACGTAATTGCCTAGGGTTATGAAGACTTAAAGACATATGACACATCCATCATGACTCATACCATTCCCCTGAGGCCTGACGCTAAGCCCTTTCAGCAAAAACAAAGACCAGTCAACCCCCTGATAGAGCCTCTGATCCGTCAAGAGGTAGAAAAACTATTGTTAGCCCGGATAATCTTTCCAATCCGGCATACTACATGGGTTGCCAACCTGGTCCCAGTCAGGAAGAAGAACGGTGAGATCCGCCTTTGCGTGGATTTCTGAAATTTGAACAAGGCCTCCAAGAAAGATAATCACCCTATCCCCTCCTTGGATGAGGTGTTACAAATAGTGAACGGATCTCAGATGATGTCTTTCTTGGACGGATATTCGGGATACAACCAGGTCATGGTCAAGTATGAGGATAGAGAGAAAACAGTGTTTACCACCAAGTGGGGAACGTTTGCATACAGAAGAATGCCCTTCGGCTTAATCAATGCGGGGGCTATGTTTCAGAAGGCCATGGACATTGCGTTCGAGGGCCTTGTAAATCGATGCATAATCATCTACATGGATGATCTGACCGTCTTGTCCCGGGACAGGCGTGATCACGACGCCCACCTCGCTCAGATCTGCGAGAGATGTCGTCGGTATGGAATATCCCTCAACCCTAAGAAATTTATATTCGGGGTCACCGAGGGGAAGCTGCTTGGGCATATCGTCTCTAAGAAGGGTATATCCATAGACCCTGATAGAGTCGAAGCATTGCTGAACATACAAATGCCTAGCAGTAAAAAGGAAATGCGATCCTTCTTTGGGAAAATCAACTTTGTGCAACGATTCATCACAGAATTCACAGAAATCGTCAAACCACTCAATGAGATGATGAAAAAGGATACCAAAATTGAGTGGAGTCCTGAAGCAAAGTGGGCGTTCACCCAGATTAAGCAGACGATAACGGAGGCACCTGTCTTGGCTAGTACAGACTATTCCCTCCCATTTTACATTTACTCGTTTGCTTCACCGCATTCTGCCGCGGCAGTGTTGACCCAAAAGGTTGAAGGGAAAGAACGACCAATAGCTTTCATGAGTTCCCCCTTTAAGAACGCCAAAATCCGGTATTCATCATTGGAAAAACAAGCCTTTGCTCTAGTTCGCATCGTGAAGAAGTTCCGGCATTATATCCTCCGGAGCAAAGTGCATGCTATCATCCCAGACCAGGCTGTCAAATCCTTGCTGATGCAGAGTGAATTGGGTGAGAGACAGGGGAAATGGATGGCCATCCTCCAGGAATATGAATTAGAGATGCAGCCCATGAAAATAGTCCGAGGCCAGGGACTAAGTCAAACGATGGCAGAAGAGACTCCCCGCATAGAATGTCATACTTACACAGTGGAGTCCATTACTCAGGACCTGTGGTATACCAATCTGGTGTACTTGCTGCTAAATAACAAGTGCCTGGAGGGATTACCTCCCCACAAATGTCGTGCCTTGCGGATGAAAAGCGCTCATTTCATGATCAAAAATTCTACGCTTTATCGCTGAAACTACGAGGGAGTATACCTCCAGTGCATCGACAGAGACCAAGCTGCGAAAGTAATTGATGAATTCCACAGACAGTTTGGAACGGGGCATGGCTCAACTGATGCCATTGCCCATCAGATACTTCAGGCCGAATATTATTGGCCCTGCATATTCAAACATGTTTACGCTCATGTCAGAAAATGCCATACTTGCTAAACTGCAGCACATTGTGAGAGTAACCCCGCCATGCCTCTTCAACCAGTCTACGAGGATAGATCCTTTGCCCAGTGGGCATTTGACTTCATCAGGGAGATCAACCCCAACTCGTCTACCAACCACCGATATATCCTCACTGCGACTAATTACTATACTCGGTGGTCTGAGGCTATCCCTTGCAAAAATACACGGCGGACGTAGTTATCAAGTTTTTGGAAGAAAGCATCGTCACGAGGTTTGGGATGCCCTTTGCTTTAGTATGTGACAATGGTCCGGCGTTTTCTTCCGCACAATTACTCGAATGGACCTATAACCGAAAGATCATACTGAAGTTCTCCAGCAATTATTACCCCCAGGGGAATGGCATTGTTGAATCAACAAATAAGAATCTGCTTGAGGTGATCAAACATTTGTTAGAACAAAATCCCCGGGATTGGCACCAAAAACTAAAATTCACCCTCTGGGCATATCGTATTCATATTAAGGACGCCCTGGGGACATCCCCATTCCACCTGGTTTATGGCCAGAACCCGGTATTCCTAGTCAACTTACAGATCCTGATTTTACAACTTATGCAGGAATTTAACAACAGGGACAATATTGTGGAGGTGCGACTGTTGAATCTGGTCCGAATGGAGGAACAGCGAGATGCTACCCTTGAACATTTTGCGCGTCACCAAGTAGTGGTAAAATGATGGTTTGACAGAAGAGCCCAATACAAGGCTTTTCAGATCTCAGATCTGGTCCTGTTGTGGAATAATGCCTGGGAGAAGAAAGGAAAGCATACCAAGTTCCAACGGCTATGGCTCGGACCATACTTAATTTCATAAATTTGTGGGGCAAATACTTATCACCTTAACAGCTTGACTGGATAACCTGTCGCATTACCTGTTAATGGGCAGTTTCTCAAATATTACTTCGAGTAAGGGTAAGATTGTCCAAAAGTTGTATTATATGTAAATATCCCCTTGTAAATAGTCTTGTTGGCTGTCCTCGGGCAGTCTCCTCCTTTTTGTTTTTGTTGTCTTTGTTTTCACTTTTGGCTTTCTTTTGGTCCCGACGTTTTGCTCCACCTTATAGGAACTGGAATGCTTCACATAACTTTGGCCTCTGGTGCAATGCCTTTGGCATGGCGAACTTTAGAATCTATCTTTATCACGGTGGAATCGACCCGGTCTCCGAGATTGTTTTGCAGGTTATGACACATTTTCGAGCAATCTCCATTGGGTGTTGTCTCCGGGAGTCTGGAAATCAGTGAACAACAATAATATAAGGAACAAGTAATCAGAAACGCAGGGAGTAGATTAGTTGTACTAATTGGTTGACCCACATCTGAGAATATAACAAAATTCTTCCCGGGTCTGGAGTTTTATCCTCTTCGAAAATCTAAATATAGGTGGATAGGTGAAAGGAGTACCGCCATCTGAATTTAGCTAAGCTTAAACTCAATGGTGAAAGAAGAACCGCCTCCCCCACCTGAAAATAAATGAAATAATGATGGAAGCGGGACAGAACTCCGGTCTCCGGGGGAAACGAGCAAATTGATGACTGGTTCGATGTAATTAGTACCTCTTCTCTATTCCTCCCCGAGGTCATCGGCTTGATTTCCTTCCAAAGCACACACGACACCACTGATAAAAGGCTACGGACTGACTCCTGTGTGGTCGGGTTCTCTCGGATACGCTGCCCTCTACTTGTCAAACACTCCATAAGGCAGATTTATTCCGGTTGTGCTAACCAGAGGTTCTATGGTTCTCAAATGCGCTAAGGCATTTGTCCCAGATATTCATCATTTGTTATGCCCTGCATCCCCGTCCCTACATTTTGTGTGCAAAATGTTGGGTCCCCCCCCCGTTTTTTTTTTTTTTTTTCTGCGGCTTTGCCTTGTCTTTCTTTCCCTTTTTGCTTTCTTTCTCTGAGGTTTT
>MU214438.1:180670-191323 GCA_018584345.1 Thuja plicata | reverse complement strand
TCCCGGTGGTCATCTTTTGTGGGAAGCTGGATTCTGGACTCCGGGATTCTTTGCTATGGTGTTCTTAAGTCTTAGGAGTATCATCATAAGGAATCCTCGGGCCCAAAGTATGGAGGTTTCGCCTGACCTAAAATCTCCAGAAGGAGGAGGATTACTTTTTCAACGCAGGTATAAATAGACTCACCTGTCATTTTCACATTTACCGCGATTAAAATCTTCAAGCATTTAGAGTGAAATAGAGCGATTTTCAAAGTGATTAGCAGAGCAGTTAGAGAGAAATTTGTGATAATCAAAGCTTAACACCTTCTCCTGTTCTCAGATATACGCTAGTGCTTCGTGGTGGTGATCTCGATGGCTTGACGATTCAAAGTTGTTGCAGAGTTCTTGTGGTAATCTTTCCTCTCCTCCGCCTTCTGCGCTTTCAGGTTGGTGCTTCGACTTCCCTCCTCTGTTTTGCTTTCGTCTTTTCTGGTTCTCTTGATTTGCCTGGTTTTGTTTTCATTTGCTTTGTTTCTCTGTCGTGTTTTTCTCTTGTCTTCTGGTCTTGCCGCCCATCGGTGGGTCGGCTCTGCTAGAAGGTTTTCTGCCTTCTGTGCAGGGTTTGTTTATTTGTAAATAGTCTGTAAATAATATGTACATAATGTAAAATATTATATATATCTGTTTCTACTTTGTCGAAAATAGAGAAGGCCCTGGCAAAACTGCCCCTCACCATGAAGTTTGTGTAGAATGAGGAGATTATGGGCTCAAAGATTGAGTCCAAGGTAAAATTGATGACCGACGCCAATGTCGGGACCTGGGCAGAGATGCAGGCCCTGGTAAAAATAATGCACATCCAGTGACAGGCTGGAGACAAACTAGCAACCAACATCGGAGGTTCCAGAATCCTTAAGGCAGCTTGCTTCCCATGCTCCGTGCAGTCTCTAGAGCTTGTTCTAACCCTAGCTGCCAACTATAACTCTTCTGTCTGGGCTGTTATGTTAGCAGCTGTAGAACCCACGGGATTCCCTACTCAGCTGGTGTCCCTTGACCCAGTTACCTTCCAAGCAGGCCTGGGTATCCCGCAATTTGATAGGGCCTCGGTGGTCACAAGGACCGACGCCTTGAAATAATTCAACCAACTGGAGGATGCTGCCCAGGTGTACATGAACACCAATTGCCTCAAGGTCTCAAAGAGGGATCCAAAAAGAATGAAGATAGATATCCCCCACTCTGAATTCAAGGAAAGCATCCAAATGGTGATGATAGCATTAGCCTGGGTATTTGGGCAACCCTCCGCCCAAGAATTTGCAAAATGGATTTATTATTTCCTCCTCGGCATCTCTACTAAGGGAGAATTCTTCAACTGGGCGATAATAATCTCCAATCATGTCGAATCCCAGTTCTTGCAACTGAATCAGAAGAAGAAGTTCTACATGACTTCTTATGTTTTCTGGGCTTTGGCCCAACAGAGGCCCCACTCTAATGGACTTCTTACAAATGGCGTTCTCAGGATTGGCCAGGGATAGAAAGCACCGTGGGACCATTTCCCACAGATTCAATGGGAGGCCAGCTTCCCCAGTTACTGCCGGGTAAACGACTCCTTCGTTTACTACCATCTGCTCATGCCCACCCGGGATGCCGGATACCGCCTATCTACCGAGGCGATGAAATTGGTTAGTAGTTATGCGCACTACTACATTCAATTCCAGTAGCATACATACATTAGGGTCACCGGCTTCTCTAGGAAACCCTACTTGTTGCCCAAGCATTGCAGGGACAAGATCGTCCTGCTAGAATATTGCCGGCAAATGATGGAATTACATGCCTTCTTGGCCCTCAAGAAGGTCCCCAATGTTTTGTTCCCAATCTCCTGTGGGAACTACACCTATAATCTGGCCACCTCAAAGGAGGCAGACAATGAATTGAGATGTTATAACTTGCAGGAATTTTATCTGGCGCGGAGAAATTTTGATCCACATGGCAGGATTGCAACGGCACTGCCCCGGGCTTCAGAGCCCCACATCGCACACATGGAGGACTTCTGGGCGGATCGCCAGGATGATATGGATGTGCGCAGTCGGTATTATGATAGAATGACGGCCGGAATGATGCAGGAGCTAAAGCTTCAGAGGTTCCCAGCGGGCTTCTCAAATGACGTCCCCACCATAGATCCCCAGTACAAAGAAAAGGGGATTGACAAAATGCCACTGTTGGTAATGAATTGGGCCATCCAGGAGGACCGAATGATTGAGGACTTCACTCAGGAAGTAGTCGAGCAAAGTCATGCCTACTTTAAGAAGGCGTGCCCCAGGAGTCTGCGCCTAGCCTCCAGACCGGTACCAAAAGTGACACCGCCGCCGGTACCAAAATTGACTCCGGGGGCCGGGACTTCTATACAAGGTGCAGACAAAGGAAAGGGGATAGAGACAACACCCTCCGTGCAAGAAGTCCCGATACAAGAGAAAATTAAGCAGTCTATGGCAGCCTCCTAGAAAATGAGGGAGTAGTTAATTACGAGGCTTGCCACTCCCTCGCTAATGGCCGGACCAATTCGTCCTCCTTCCTCCCCGTCACTGGCAGCCTTGATGATTAAGGCGACAAGGGTGAATCCTACGGAGGCAGCAGCAATTGCCGATGCGGGGCTGCCTCTAATCACCCAGAGGAAGAGAAAGCATATTGCACAGCCGAAGGTAGAACCGGCGCCAAGGGCATCCCTCCCCAAAGAATTAGAGATCCTCTCTTCTAGTTCCCCGGAACCAGAGAGAGAAATAGAATAGGTGGAGGTCCTAGCTAGTCCCCCTCTAGAGGAAGAGTTTAATTTATTTTCAGCCGATGAATTCAAAAATCTACAAGGAGGTGACACACAAGCAGAGACGGAAGTCCCGAAGAAAGAACAAGGGGATGTGGACCTATGGGACCTGGAACAAGAAGCTGCAGAGCAACAAGAGCAGCAGACAGAAGAAGCAAGGCTGGAGATTACCTCCGGGGCTCAGGCAGTACAAGGTCTGGGAGTTAACCAACAACAACCGAGTGAACAAAAGGCATCCGTCGGGGAACCCAGACCCGGAACTTTGGGATCAACCGTAACCCCAGCCGCCTCGTTCCCAAGGCCACTCCCGGGGGAAACCTTCGGGCAGGTAATCACAGCGGCCCAAACTCTGAATCTTGGCCTAATACCTCCCTTACTGCCAACAGATGAGGAAGAAGAAGAAGAGCAACATGAAGAAATCCCCAAGGAAGCCGACCAGGGTCCAGACTTGCCAATTGACATCCGGGACCAGGCTGAGGACATAGAAATTAAGGATGTTGCTACAGAAGAGGTTTCGACAGGGAGAGAAATGGAGGAAGCATATGTAGAAAAGGAGAAGCCACCACTGGATACCGGGAGAGGGTCTGAAGAACAAACTCTGGCAGGAAGGCCAGCTCTCCCACCTCCGTGGCTGGTGTAAAGCAAGAAAAGAAAAGCCCAATCTGTTCCGGTGATCCCTCTCTCCCTAGCCGAGATGATGGCCTTGGCGCAAGCTCCGCCAAAAGCAAAAAAGGCCCAGAAAGTTCATACCCTACGAACTGGGCCGGGTGGAGAAACAATTGCAGTAGTGGCGACCTCTCCCCCAGATGCCGATGAAGAAACCGCAGATCACGCAGACTACAATATCGCAGAGGTATCCTTGAGAAAGAGAGGGAAGTAGGGCGAAGTGGACCTGCTGAAGGAGGCAGCAAGGGAAGTGGAGGCCCGATATGAAAAGGAGGCCCAGAGGCTCAAAGCAGAGAAAGAGAAAAATGCAAACCTTATGGGGTTGCTTGCTGAGCTGGCCAGACCCATTAACACCGCTCCTCCACAGGCCTCCACATCAGAGGAATTACCGCAGAGTGACATAGACTCCCTACGAGTAATGAAAAAGAAGGCCCAGGCAGTATATGAATGGGTCACTTCGCAGATAGGAAACACCCGGTGTTTCCTAGTGTCCACTCTCCCAGATCTATATACGGCCCGACAGGTTATTCTCCAGACAGAAGCGCTGATTGAGCAATGGGAGAGTGACGCCGAGAATTACCAGGCGTGGAAGGTAGAGCTCGAAGAGCTCCTCACCTTGGGAGAAGATATAATTTTTGAATCTAGAATTCTGGGTGAGGAATCATTTGATTTCGTAAGGACTCAGCACTCCAGACTGGACCTCACATTGGAGGTAATCAAGCAACTGGTAGAGTCCTTACAAGAAAAGGTGAATGCAGTGAAGACTTCTTCCAATTTATACAAGTCTTTTGTAATAAAGGCTTCTGGGGTTGATCCCCTTAGTACAAATACTTATACCCCTAAGGAGACAGTTCTGGGAAATTTTGATGAAATGATGAACTCTTGGTATCAATCCCCGGAGGGGATGGACGGGGCCCAGATGGTAAAATTGACCGAAATGGTGCTAAAGGGCCATGACACCGCAAAAATGGTGGATGAATTCAGAAATAATGTTCCAGACCTGGGGGAACAAGTTGAAGTGTCCAGATACAGAAGGGCCAGCCTAAAGAAGATTGATGAAGATGGCATTTTCCGCCTCCTTCAGGCCTTCAGTGATAATAAGCAGCCTTGAGTTTTCTCCGGGAACCGGGGAAACTTAAGTATTGAACATTCTTTATTCTTTGTGGGACGTAAGTTCTCGGATCCCAGAGTCCCGGATCCAAAACTATATTCTTTCAAATGATCTGTGTCCCAGCCCCCGAGGCCGTCTGATCATTTCTGAAGTGGTTAATAACTGTCAGAAAGTAGCTGGACATATTAAGAGGCATTGGATCGACAGTTGGTTTCTGACAAGGTGGTCTTCTCAAGGCACCGTTCAAGGGTACACCTGGCACATTGGGGATAGGGCACCGCATTTCCCATTTATGAGGCATGTAGCCTCGGTCCTTGGAGGACCTACTTTCTTCTTTCTCCTCTCCAGCTCTCTTCTCGAGACTGATTCTTTCGATGTATATTCTTATCTTATTCTTCTGACATGACAGACCTATTTCGTCTCCAGGTCTTTTGTAGGGTGGCGCAGGTAGTACCGGCCCCCAGATATTGCATTTTAATGGAATGTGTAAAATAGGGTTAGGGTTAGCAAAAAGTTGTATAAATAGGCAAATCGACCCATTTCCAAGGGTCGGCAAAATTGATGATTTTGTTGTCCATAAGAAATAGCAAAGTGATTTTTGGTTTTAGTTGTGGAGCTCAATGCTCCATTGTTCTGTTCTTGGTAGTCAGATGCTCTCCTGGAGCCACTATTGTATCACTAACCAGTGCTTGTTGGACTAAATTTTAATGAAGAAGGAAGGATTATTGGCAATGATGTTGTTAGAGTCCTTGCTTCTGATTTAATGGTATTTCATGTTTTAATGTTCTGCATGTCCTTTACTCTGATATGTTAAGGTAGATTAACGACCTCTTTATTTCTGCTACTGATAAAATGCTAACTGACGGTTGTGTATTTCTTTGGTATTTAGTGTAGTCTTTCAGGGTATTGTTGATGTTCCAGACATTTCAGCATGACTGTAGTTAGATAAATGTTTCTAACCCTGCAGGATTTTTTTCATTTTATTCACTAAGTGTAGAGTACTCCGGGAAACCCTTACTATTCTGAATCTTCGGAGGAATGAGTTGAAGTAACCAGCTATCCCCCTCAAAAATAGTCACTTCTCCCAACCGAGCCCCACACCGTCGTGACTCAACACCCAGGTGCTTGAAGGCCCGGAGGATTCATTTCCCCCAGACAACCTTTGCAGGCGGAGTTGGCCGATTTCCCCGGAACCCGGTGACAACTTATGACTGTTGGCGGACCCGGTCAGCAAAACCCCGACAACATCTACATTGTAGCATGAATATGGTCATTTTTTGGTATGATGATTTAAATCAATGTGTAAATTACTTTAATTTTTTTAAATTGTAACTCATTGTGATGGTTTACAGTCCTTGTACTCGCAATCACCCTTCTCAAATCGAAATTTCTCAACACAGAGGCCTTCGCATAGCCGATCTCTCTCACAACCTGCATTTTTGTCATTGGATCAGAATTCTTCAATGTCTTATGTTCCTGAAGATCACCTTCTTGATCTTTTTCCTCCTATAAGCCCCACTTCAATGCATTTGTCAAAGTGACACAATGGCATGTCTTTGGGAGCTACTGTTGCTTCATCAGACATGTTTGGTGGCAGTTCTTTGGATGCCTCAATGGACAATCAGAATCCTTTGGGAGCATTTAACAGGTTTCTGATTGCTATTTCCACTGCTGTCGCTGCTCATTGTACTCTACCTCCATCATATTTTGGCAGAAATGGCTCTAGTCTTCCAGCAAGGCAAGGGCACCGACGAGTGCATAGTGAAGTTCCTTATCAGTTTTCTCAACAATTACAGTCTTCATTTGGTCAAAACAATGACGATCTTACCTATGGTACTTTGAAGGATGGTGCAGGAAGGGAATGGATTAGGGATCAACCCTTTGAGGTCCAAGTTTCACAGAATGGTAAGGGTGGTTTTAACATGGATGATGATTTGAACATGGAATGCTTGAAAGAAAGAGGGGAATTGGGAAATAATTTGTATAATGTAAAAAATTTAGAAGATGGAGATATTGGACCAGTGAATGATGAAAAAAGAAATAAAATCATGGATGCGAATGGTAAGGCATGAAAAGGATTGGAGACTAGAGAAAAGAGCAATCTTATAGCAGTTGATGTAGAAAGTAAGGAAAGAACCCACAACATCTATGATAGCAATATTAGTGAAAATGAATGCCACAATTTTGCGATGAGGTCTGCTGATGGTTCTAATGGGATCCACAATAGGATAGATAGTGGAGGAAGTGATATGATGAAAGAGAAAAATGATAAGGATGCCGACTAGAGCAATAGTGGAGATGAAGCTAACAGTGAGGTAAATCTGATATACAATAAGAATAGAAATGCATTGCCACTTGAAAGAGACAAGGAAGGTAATGGGCATCAGCCTTTTGGTAGCACCGGTCACAATCAAAATTCTCATAATGCATCTTTACTAAAATACATACAAAGCTCTCCAAAGAGAGAAACAAAAACAAAAAAGAATAACTTTTAAGACTAAAAGTTCCGACCTTGAAACTTGCAACAGTTGCAAATTCTGCAGATGTACTCTCAAATATCTTGTCAGCATTGCCAACTTCAAATCCATCCCACCTATGGCACTCCAAGATCTATAAATTGAAATAAGATTTAGAACCAATAGATTTTGATCTGATTGACTTATTTCTAACACCCCACCTATAAATTACATCAAGTACCTTGGATGTATAAATGAATTCAATAAACATAAATTTTTGACATTAGGGGAAAATTGACATACCAAGAGCAAGAAATCAGGACCAAGCATGATATTAGAAGATCTAATGTCTCAATGCACAATGGTGCCTTCACCACATTCCTCATGCAAATACTTTATGGCCACAAATTTATAGCCTTCCTTCAAGGCTATTCTTTTGTCTTCATCCGTCGACTCTACATTGAATTTTGTGCCCTATATTTTTGGCTTAATATCATCAATTTTGCATTTATGAATTGATTAAACAAAATTTTTAGCAACCTTATATATAAAATTTGGATATGAAATTCCAATTTTTCTACTTACAAGTCAAGAATGAACTTTCATATAGCCACCAGAGCCAAGTTTGTGTTGGCCAACCTTTAATAATATAGCTTTTGTAGCTTTTGATGTGTCTTGCAGCCTATGAAAAGTTTGAAACATGTTAGATACTATATTTAAAAAGATCACTAATTAGTGCATGATTACATTCTACTTAATACTATCATGACATAGCTTCTTTTGTCGTCCTCTGGTTGAATTCGTCTACCCTTTGTCCTTTTCTCTTTTGCATCTTCCATTATTTCATTCCACTCCATCTATGGAATCATAGGAGGCCACTCGTACTTTGGGTTATCCTTTAGAGCCCTTTTATATTGGTCTCTCACAGTCTTTATATGTTTGGATGGATTTTTAAGAATCAGGGCACTGTCAAAAGTTTTATTTCCAAAGAGCTCCTCTAAAGATTTAATGAGCTGATTTTTTAAGTCAACATCCTATTCATTCCACCGTTTTTGAAACAACAAAATTGTTAGATATCATAACTTTAATATAGTACAATAAATTTAATATAAGAAAAATATTGTACCAATATTATGAAGCTACATACCTTTTACGTATGGTGGGCCCAAATAGCTTCAATGTCATTTCAAAAAGAGTATCATAAAAAACATCATTTCCTACAAAAACATCATGGGAATATCAGTCCAAAATGAGTTATGTATAAGTAAACTACAATTACACTGTAAATAATAAAAATTTTAAAGCACTTGGAAGCTTTGGTACTTTTAACGGAACCATATTTTGCTTGCTCAACAACAATGACCCCACAAACAAACCAGTACTAGTAACACAAGCTGGTCCAGGAAATGGTTGAGCTTCAGTACTACCGGTGTCTATTCTTGTACCAGGTGTAGGTGTATCTATTAGTGTGCACAAAATAAGTCCACGAGTATAAAATGCACAAAAATAAAATAATCAATGCACGATTAGCACATAACAAAATATAGAAAAACAAGATTTTAGCAGATGTAGCTGGTACAGAGGAAGATGTCATCAAGCTCCTTGTTGCAGACAATGTAGCTTGCAATATTGGATTGTTGACTGAAGGTGGCATCCGCACTTCATCATGAGCTGAAGAATACATTGTTAGCAAAGAAACTTGCAATGGATAAAGATTTAATGGGGTACTAGAAGCATCCCAAACATAAGTCGCTTTTCTAAAATTTTAATCTTTCTTTGAATTTTATTAGGGTCAAAATTTGATGGCTATGCGTCGCTTTTTTGACACATTCCCGTCGGCCTAGCAACAAAGACCAATGTTGCAGTTTTGGTGTCAAAATTAACGACGGCTGTACCGTCTATCGTTATTGCGATGGTACTAACCATTGCAATATGAGCTGGCTATGATGGTTATCATATTGTTGTTACATATTGTTCTATCGCTATTACGACATGTAGGTGTCGCATGTTATCTATCTCTTTTTCATACGTGTGATGAATTTTTCATACATGTGACATCGAGCCGTCAGTAATTTTATGACAGTCCAATGTTGCAAGTATAGCAAATTCGTCACACGTCTGGAAAAAAATGACGTCTAGGTGTCGCAATACGAGCCATCTATAACGGTTATCATGTTGTCATTACATTTTAGTTTTTGCTATTACGACACCTAGGTGTCACAAAATGAGTGTCAACATTACGACAGGCGTGCAACGAATTTTCTATACATGCGACATCAAGCTATCGGCAATTGCCGACGGCTCGACGTCGCATATATTTTTTTAGTGTCACTTTAGAGTTTTTAAGAGTTTCTCTTTGTTTTGAGAATATTTTAACATTCTCTACTTAACAAGGCCAACCACATGAAGGTGGAAGCTCATCTAGCCCCTCATAGGACACTCTTATGACCCTTTACGACAATTTAAGATCTCTAAGATGTATTCTTAGGGATCATAAAGGGTCATAAGGGATCCTAGGACATAACAGTTGAGAAACATAAATGTAGGCATCATGGTCACAATTTTTTAGAGACACAACATAATTCAGTGGTATACCTAGACAATGCAACGCAACCACTACTCCAATTCTAAGTTGGCACTGAACGACCCAAAAACCATAGATAAGGAATAAATTTAGAGAGCGGAGGAGGGCCATAATGACCGAAAGAATATACCTCCACTCTCTAAATTTATTCCTTATCTATGTTTTTTGGATCATGCAGTGCCAACTTCGAACTGGAGGAGTAGTGGTTGCGTTGCATCGTCTGGGTATACCACTGAATTATGTTGTGTCTCCAAACAATTTTGACCATGATATCTACATTTATGTTTCTTAGCTATTGTGATATCTACATTTATGTTTCTCATTTGTTGTGATATCTATATTTATGTTTCCTAGCTATCGTGTTTATGCACATGTTCTTTATGTGCATGTTCTTTGTGATGCAAAAATTATTGTCTGTAGTTGTTGCAGCAGCATCAAGCGCCAACTTCAGCACAATATGATCACTAGACATGGTTGTATGTCTTCTACTTTTAAGTTGCCCTGTCTAGTGATCATATTGTGCTGAAGTTGGTGCCTGATGCTACTGCAACGACTAGTGATCATATTGTGCTGAAGTTGGCACCTGATGCTACTGCAACGACTACAGATAGTAAATTTTGCATCACTGCCTAATGTCGTTGAAGTGTTGACCCAGGGTTGAATCCAATATGCTCCTGTATGATCTAGAACCTACAAGGAAGGTCAAGATGGGGTTAGATCCAAAGGATCTAATTAATGCATGGCACTCTATTACTGATCCTCATCTACAATCATGCATGTGTATAGTCAAGCCATACACTTCTCCTTGCCTCTCTATTTCCTGCACCTGTATATATGACTACACAACTAGATGCATGATATAAAATTCATAGTTTATTAAATACAAGATTGTAAGATAAGCTACATCAATAACTTAGATAAATCAATCATAAGGTATTTAAAAATAGTATCGTAAAGAGATGCAAAATATGTAAAATATTGGTAAGGGGTGGCAAGATCAAAGAAGAACTCAAAAGTACAAGACCTAAGGGCTAGACCTAATGCC
>MU214438.1:134500-156416 GCA_018584345.1 Thuja plicata | reverse complement strand
GGGGTGGAATTGATTTAATTAAAAGCACTTAGGACTTTAGGATTAAATCAATTAATCATAGGGATTTTAGCTAATAATCATTTGAGAATTAGGAATTAAATGTAATGTCAGATTTATGCAAATTTGGTTTTTCTACATTTGAAACTCAGTCAATTAAAGTCAATTAGGAGAAGAATTTGCCTAGCACAATAAGACTTTGAAGATAAGAAAATGCACCAAAATTGATTGAGATATTAGGTGTCAATTTTGGGGTGTTACACATAGCAGAGGAAAGGAACCCTTACAATTGAGAAAAGAAAGAAAGATATAGGAAGGAGAAAACCTAACACCTCTAAGCAATTCACACCTGTCTCTCCTTTGAAAATCTGATTTGTCTCATTCTTTCTTTTCTCAGTAAAAATATGAACTCCATCGGTGACCAAAATCTGATATCTCTGTCTCTTTCAAAAACTGACTTTCCTTGTCTTTTACTTCATTCTCTGACTTCATTCTTTGCAAAACTTTTAAAATCTAATATCATTTATTTTCTTCCTGAATTCCTTTACAAATCTGATTTAATCCTTAATCTCTGAGAAAATCTATTTATCTTTTCTCATTCAAAGTTTGATCTTATCCTCTGCAAATTTGACTGTCATTCTGTGAAAATCTAATTTTTATATGTTATTGCAAAAAATCTCCCGGAATGCATTTTTGACAAGCATTTTCAATAAAAGATTAAAAGAAATATCCTGTGCACATTTCCATATCTTGAAATCCTCAATTTTCTATATTTTTTACCAGACTTCACCAGAAATTGACATGTGTCACCTATGGGTTGGCTGCTCTAAACTATTCTTTAACTGTGCCTTAACCCTGGGTCACTTTTTCCTCTTTGTTTCCAAGTCTCTGAGAAATTTTCCTAACAATGGTCTGATTTGGAGAGTTGGCGACTATCTTTAGTCTCATTGTCTCTAGAACTTTTCAACTTAACTGTCACCTTCTCGCGACCACGCGACTGCCTCAGTCTCCATGTATCTGAAACTTTTTGACTTAACCACTAACATTCAGCGACCTCCCAACTAGCATCTGGCGGTTAGCATTTCATGTCTAGCGACCACGCGACTGCACAGTCATCAAGTCTTGCACGCTTTAGCACTTAACATTTTCTATCTGGCGACCGCGCGACTGGCAATTATCTTCTGGTCACGGTGGTTATCTCTGGCATCTGACGACCTTGTGACTAACCACTAGTGGTCAGTCACCAAGTCTCGGTATTTTCTCCTCCAGCGGTCATCTTCTAGCGACTACACGACTGAGCGCCACGTGTCACCTTGCCACATCATCACCTGCATCATCACACCTCCACGTCATCAATTCTGCAAAATTTACTTACCTTTGAATTTTGGGCATGGAAACCAAGGCACCTGCCACCTGGATGCACACATAGAGAGCCTCCTCATCAGCTTCACATTTCATATGTTTGAGTGTTTTTCTTATAAACATTTCAAAATGCCCTTGCAGGAAGAATGTGGGATTAAATTCCCTCAAGTTTTAAGGCATTTTCAAAAATTTTCTCAAAATAAGGGGTCCCACCAAGCATTATAACCTCCAGCACTATAGATCCCAGCAAGAGCCTCTGGGCCTCTTTACTTATTTCATATACTAAGTGTTGGAGTCTATAAATGTTAAAAAATTCTACTGCCCAGCAAATGTGGGATAATATCTCTTTGAGTGTTTTATGAGCAGTTTAAATAGTGCTTCACACAGGTGACTGTATCTCCCGAACCAAGAAGAATTTAGAAAATCACTCTAGTGAGGTTCTAGAGAATTATATTTCTGACAACATATCCAAAAATGAGCAAAATCCAATGGTGGAATTGAAAGATATGCCCCCCACAATATGACTGTGTTTTTTGTTTCTGCAAATCCATGCCCCTTTTTTTTAAAAAAAAAACTTTGTTTCCTTATTCAATGTGTGGCTTCTTCTTCTCAAATCTATGCATCACTCTCTTCCAATGCATGGTCTTCTTCAATGTTCTCCAATGTGTAGCCTTCTGGACAATGTGATTTCTGCAATGTTTTGATAAATTGTGTTGATCTCCAAATCTGTGGAAATACACTTGACATTGGCAATGGTTTTGTTTTTATTTGTTTCCATTCACCTCATGCTACATAGGCATTGGTATTGGTTTGATTTCCTCCTTCATGGAATAAGACTAAAATAAATATCAAAAGCAATATCTTCAAAGCACAAAAATATTGGGGGTTTCACTGATTAATGAAGCTAAAAACTTGACAAGTTATCCTTTATGCTCTATGAAATTCATTTACATTGCTCATGTACCTCAAACTTACACTCACACTCAGAATCCCAACCATTATGAAAATTTTTCACAAAGCATCCAACTGGCAGTTTTCAAAATAACTTCTCACATTTTTGCAAACTGATCACATATCTGCAAGACTGCCCAATAATACCAACTGGCCTTTGGAAGGGCTTTGAAAACTGTCTGGATACTTCTTTGCAAGCATGGGAACCAGAAGGTGCATTCATCTCTAGCATCTTGTGCATAATCACCAATTGGACTGGCTTGAAAACACTAGGATCAAAAGATAATGAAATACAAAGTGAGCCATTTCGCTATATTCTACAATCAGCAATTTGTAAACCTTGCCAGAAATGCAACTTGAAAAGACATCAGATCATTTCTTGAAGATCTGTCACTTGGGAAAATGAATCATTCATCCATATTGAATACTCATGCAAAAGTGATACATTAGATTCATTCTCAGGTACGAGATGCAACTGTTCAAACTTAGTATTTCAGAAAACCGTGCAAATGTTTATACGCTGAAACATCATAAATCTCCTTCAGATTGATCATTGCAAAATTGCTAAATCATGCTCTGAAGCTTCACCATTAGGTAGGATAGTACATTTACTTGCAATAAGAAAGATTCCATGATTAGTTCTTGAAAATAACATTCAAGCCAGAAGTTACCACTCTTTGAAAAGGACCATTATGTAACCTTGATTTTGTTTTGCACTGTCAATTGCATAATCTGCCTTTGATTTTGAATTTGAAAACCTTAACAAAAGAACCCTTAGAGTCTGACCCTTTGATCATAGGTTCATTTTCATACAAGCAACATAAATCTTTAATTTAATTGCTCCAATGATCAACTGATTAAATGGACAAACTGAATTTGGAAATAGCACAAACTGAATTTGGAAATAGCATGGAAAAGTAATCAACTGGATTGGCCAAGGGCTAAAATTCATCTGATAAGTACACTTCTAGTTCTACAATGCAAAACAACCTTCAATTACTCTTGACCTTGAACCGATTGAAAACAAGGAAAGTACAAAGTAGGTTACTTAATTTTGAATTCTGCACATTCAGTGAAACTTTAATAAATTGGAAATGGAAAGGCTCCGGCAAAGTAGATAATTGGATTGGCAGGATTCTAAGAATATTCAGGTGAGTACACTCTCATGTTTTCAACATGATGGAAAACTCAATTATCCAAAATGTTCAATCGGTTATACATTTTAAAGACCCCAAAGTGGGCAACTTAGTAATTCTGCACTTGAATACTCAGGAAATCAGAATTATTCACTAATAGAATGGTTCTAGAAGACTTATCATCTGATTTCATAGGGATCTATAAACTGGAAATATTGGTTCATTTTCATGCTTAAAATACCTAGGAACACACCATGATGTCATACCTATCCATTTGATCAAAGATGCAGGCCTTCAAAGTAAGGTATTCAAAAATCTGCACTCAACAATTGTGGGAAACCTAACAAAGTGCCAACAGAATCAAACTGGAAAATCGCTCAAATGGACTTGTCATGATCAGGAAACTGAAATATAAAGCATGTGACCATTGGAACATATTACAAAAGGAATTTTTCAATTGAATCAATTGTTCAAAAGTTATAACCAGTCAAACTGGGCTATTCAGATTTCTAGGCAGAACAAAGATACAAACAACTCTGAGCAACCAACTTTGGGGAATATGAAAACTTTATCAAATGGATTTGGAATGACCTGGGAGATAAAACATAAGCTCTCTGATATGCATGTAACACATTCCCAAAGTAGTGACTTATGAAACTCAACAGAGTGCAAGATATTCAGAAGAAAACAAGGCCTGGGACAGCAAAATGACACCTTAGCAAAATACAGATTTAGGTGATCACCTCAAAATGACTACTCCCTAAACATGTTAGATTTGGAATTTAGGAGTTGGAACCCACTACATATGTGAAATGAAAGGTACTGAACCCTCTTCTCAAGTAAAATCTGATGAAAATCACCAGGGTATCTTTTTCAAGCACTCTAACTAAGCCTCCTCGCAAAATTTTTAGGGGTACTCACTTTGCCTTATAGGAAAAATTAACATGGTCACTCAAACTTGTGCCAAATTCTAGAGCACCAATAGTGGCTCTGACTGAGGATGGTTAAATGTAAGTTTATACAGAGAACCATAGATCTTTGGAGTAGCAAACCACCCCAAAACTAAAAATCAGGTTTTATCACTTTTCTCTTTCCTCATTTCAACTTTCACCTCTCAAAACTTTTGAAAAAATGGGAAAACCTCTTACTAAAAGAAAACACACAACTGAAAGGGAAAGCAACTATACAATATTTATATTATCTACAAAAGCCCCGAAGCCCCAAAACTGAGATCAACTCTTACCTCTATCAAATACAAAGCTCTCTGCCCCATGTTTCAAAAATATGATAACAGTACGACTCTTATCTATTTGATCCAATCCACTATCATCCTGTATCAACTCATCACATGATAACAAATCTGCATATTCTTCATATGAACTTCCATAAATATTAGGCAGATTTTCATCATAAAAAATTTGTGGCATATATATGTTACATTCATTAAATAAGAACATAGTTTGATATCTGTGACTTTTATCATCTTTCATTTGTAAACCACAACTAAAAAACTCACCATTCAACTAAAAGGGGGGATACTCAACCTCTATCATATTTCTTAGAAAGGTATCATTAGGTCCATTCACATCCATCATTTTCCTCTCAAAAGAAAACATACCTTGGTTTTCATGCAAAAGTTGAACAAACTCATCACCTTGGATATGATTATCAAACTTAGGACATAGATCAATAATCTCCTTATCAGAAACAAGAGCACCCTACAGCTTATCATCATCAAACGAACTCAAAGCAAAGTGGTGGGTGGGAGGGAAAATATCAGCACATTTAGTTTCTTCCATTGAAACTTGAGCCATTGATTGACCACTATTTAATGGTTTAAAGGCAGATTTAGAATCCAGACAAGATTCAAAATACATTGTTGTCCAAATTAGTATTTAACTCAATACTTGGAATCTCCACATCCGCTGAATCTAAAACCATACTAAAAACCTCATCATCAGATAAATCAAACTGAAATCTATTGTAACCTAATGAAGAAGGAGTGAAATAAGAAACAACATCACATATGTTAAAATCAGAATGTAGTGATTCATTTTCCTTGTCAAAATCAATATGTGTTGGACATGAAAGTTCAAAGCTTCCATTTCCTAAAAATCTGAGATACTCAGAAGATAAAATATTTGACATTTGTTCACTGTGAAGGGAACAACAGTCATCCTCTTCATTCATTACCTCTCTGTCTTATTGCATGATGCTACAATTTTCTTCTTGGTTGGAGTCTTGTAGTGAAACCTCTGAAATCATATCTTCTTATGTAAGGTCCTCACTACAAACACTCATGTCTGCATCATAGTTGTCTTCCTGCTGGTTGCATATATCTTTCTCATTGTTTTGTTGTTTGTAAAGCTTTATATCAATATCATAATCAGCAATAACCTTACCAGCAGTAGACTCCTCATCATCACTAAACATATATTCATCTTTATCACTTTCAATATCATTAAATTCAGATTCACTGTCAGATTTATCATTAAATTCTTCAATAATCTCATAAATTTCAAATTCATTATCATTGTTTTCAACATCATATATATCTTTAGAAGAAACATCCTCTAAACCCTTTATCCATTCTGTAACTTGTTGAATATACTCTGCCCTCTGAGAAATTGGTAAATTGCATGTATGGAGAAAACAAAGCTCAACAAATAAATCTTCCCATACAAGATCCTGAGGACAAAAAATGATACCATAACCTTTTAGTTTATCAACAAATCTTATGTAAAAGTCATATGATGACTCATTTTCTTCTCTGCTAATGTGTCCTTGCAAAAGTAACACCACCCTTTCTTGAAGCCTTTGCCTCAACATATCTATCTCTGTTTTGACAAGCTCATACTTTGATATAGGATCATTCAATCCAGATATGTCATGTTTATTACTGTGCTCTTTATCCTCATACTTCTCTACATCACTAAGCTACTCAAAATCACTAAATCTTTTAATAAAACAAGCCTCTAATGCTTCCATGGATCCTATTAAGCCATGAGGTAAATCTCTAAACTAGTCTCTTGCAATATCAACTAAGGATATTACAAAAAGTTTCATCAATATATCCTCATGTGAGATGTTATGGATGTCTACCAAGTCAGCAAGATTTTCTAAATGATCTTCAGCTGATTGTTCACCAAAACCAGTAAACTTTGGCAAACACTCCCTGACCTTTGATGGAATATGATTTGGATATCCAGGGATACCCTCAAAACTAATTGCCCCAAACAAATTACTACCCCTCCAATCACTAGATTGTGACATCTTAGCAGTCAAAAAGATTACAAACTGCCTTTTTTTCCCTCTTAACTTAGTGCTGACCACTTAATAGGGAAAAATTATGTATAACTAATTTTCATGGAACAAAAGACTTATCCAATGAAAATAAAAATACCTAGAGTATGAAGAAGTTGTTGCAAACTATTTATTTGAAGTCTCCACCAAATCACCTTCAAAATTTCATAGAGCCACCACCTCTTTGCAGAGGAAAAGATTTGAATAGCTGAGAACTTCTTCCCAACTTTGACCTTCTTCAAATCAACAATTTATACATCTCCAACATAGAGCTTTTTTATAATTCCTCTAATCATAAGAGTCCAAAAATCCGCTATCCTTCTCATTGCAAGTCCACTTTTCTTTTTGTAATCTTTCTTCAATGTGCACACTGGTGCAAATCAGAGCTCAGAGTCACCACTCACCAGTAGTGAGATTGTACGAATATAAATTGTAGGAACTTGGACTTGCAAATACTGTAAAATGACAGACAGAGCAGACTTGACTCACTTTTCAAAAATTTGAGGAATATATTTTCTTTGCAAACAATGACTCTATGACCAGACTCTGGGTTGATTCAGAAAAGCAAGGAATTGAACATCTTAAACTTGTTGTCCTTTTATTTTATCCCCAGTGGAGTCACCAATTTGTTAAGCGACTCGGATAGGAAAAACTCCACTTTAACTTGATTCAAATTTTTAAAACAGCACCACAGATATTCTGAAATTCTTAACAAGACTTTATAATCTCTAATCCCGAGTGGAGTCACCAATTTGTTAGCTCTTTTTCTTGCACCACACTTTAAGATGATAGTATACTGATTATACTTGAATGCAAACTCGCTTTTGACAAGAGAAAGGCTAATTGTTGAGGTTTTTCATAACATTGGGGGTACCTATTATCACCTACTTCATTTTTGAGTTCCACAGACTCAGGAAGGTATTACCTATTAGAATATTTTTTATTCTTCAGCCTATGTATTTGATGGATTAGTTTTATTCACTGGCTACCTACTTCAGACCTCACTGTAATAACTTGTAAAGCACCTTGGAGATTGCAATAATTAGTTTAGAACAAAGTACTACAAGCCAAGCTATGGTCTTAATAACATAAACCAATGAGACAAGGAATTTCATCCTTCTTCCTTTTACTTTAGGAGGGGTAACCTAATGATCCACTCTTCAAGGGATTAACAAACTAAATAGTATCCTTATGAGTTCAGCTCATTTGTTCTCAGTAATAGAAGTATATCTGAATGACATGATTTTGATATTGGATGAGGAACAAAATGCAAACTATATCCTAGACCAGTGCCTATCCCTTGGGCAAAGAGTCAATGAAAACATGAATAAGCAGAGATAAACCAATAGAGATACTGTAGAGTGCCTTACAAACTACATGCGGTTGAGATAGAGTGCCTTATTAACTATCCTCCCATATACATACATCTGCATCAAATCCTTATCACAATGCTTTGCTCTCTGAAATCATTTATGAAACTTAGTCCTCTCCTTGAAAGGAACTCATAAATAATTAGGTAAACTACCTTGTAGCAGGTGTATTTCAAATGCCTTACAAGTGAAACACACTAGAGCACAAACAGAATGCAAAGAGACAAGATAATATGAAAGAGGGAAAACTACACTGTATTCTATTAATGGATTCTATTTCAACACATCCAGACAATAATCCTTTAGAATATCAAAGACATAGAAGTATATTTTGCAAATAATAGTTCAACAAAACCAACAGGGACCTGCTCTGGGCATCTGTAGGGAAAAACCCCAGAACAGAGCAGAGGAAAGGAACCCTTACAACTGAGGCAAGAAAGAAATATATAGGAATGAGAAACCCTAACACCTCTGAGAAATTCACACCTGTCTCTCCTTTGAAAATATGATTTGTCTCATTCTGTCGTTTCTTAGTAAAAATCTGAACTCTATCGGTGACCAAAATCTGATATCTATGTCTCTTTCAAAAACTGACTTTCCTTGTCTTTTACTTCATTCTTTGCAAAACTTTTAAAATCTAATATCATTTGTCTTCTTCCTGAATGCCTTTACAAATCTGATTTGATCCTTAATCTTTGAGAAAATCTGATTATCTTTGCTCATTCAAAGTTTGATCTTATCGTCTGCAAATCTAACTGTCATTTTGTGAAAATCTTATTTTTATCTGTTATTGCAAAAATTCTCCCGAAATGCATTTTTGACAAGAATTTGCAATAAAAGATTTAAAAAAATATCCGATGCACATTTCCATATCTTGAAATCCTCAATTTTCTGCATTTTTGACCAGACTCCACCAGAAATTTACATGTGTCACCTGTGGGCTGGCTGCTCTAAACTGGTCTTTAATTGTGCCTTAACCCTGGGTCACTTTTTCCTCCTTGTCTCCAAGTCTCTGAGAAATTCACCTAACCATGGTCTGATTTGGAGACTTGGAAACTAGCTTTAGTCTCATTGTCTCTAGAACTTTTCAGCTTAACTGTCACCTTCTTGCGACCACGCGACTGCCTCAGTCTCCATGTCTCTGAAACTTTTTGACTTAACCACTAACATTCAGTCACCTTGTGACTAGCATTTGGCGGTTAGCATTTCATGTATTGCAACCACGCGACTGCACATTCGTCAAGTCTCACATGGTTTAGTACTTAACATTTTCTATTTGACGACCACGCGACTGGCGGTTATCTTCTGGTCGCGGTGATTATCTCTGGCATCTGGCGACCTCGCGACTAACCACTACCGGTCAGTCGCCAAGTCTCAGTCATTTCTCCTCTGGTGGTCATCTTCTAGTGACTACGTGATTGAGTGCCATGTGTCACCTTGCCACGTCATCACCTATGTCATCACACCTCCACATCATCAGTTCTACAAAATTTATTTACCTTCAAATTTTGGGCACAAAAATTGAACGCACCTACCACTTGAACGCGTGCATGGAGATCCTTCTCATCAGCTGCACATTTCATATGCTTGAGTTTCTTTCTTATAACCATTTCGAAATGCCCTTATAGGAAGAATGTGGGATTAAATTCCCTCAAGTTTTAAGGCATTTTCAAAATTTGGCTCAAAATAAGGGATCCCACCAAGAATTATAACCTCCAACACTATAGAGCCCACCAAGAGCCTCTGGGCCTCTTTACTTATTTCATATACTAAGTGTTGGAGTATATATATGTTAAAAAATGCCACTGCCTAGCAAATGTGGGATAATATCTCTTTGAGTTTTTAATGAGAAGTTTAAATAGTGCTTCACACAGGTGACTATATCTCGCAAACCATTAAGAATTTGGAAAATCACTCTGGTGAGGATCTGGAGAATTAGATTTTTGACAACATATCCAAAAAGGAGCAAAATCCAACAGTGGAATTGAAAGATATACCCCCCGCAATATGACTATTTTTTTTGTTTCTGCAAATCTGTGCCCCTTTTTTTTTTTTTAAACTTTATTTCCTTATTCAATGTGTGCTTTCTTCTTCTCAAATCTATGCATCACTCTCTTCCAATGCGTGGTCTTCTTCAATGTTCTCCAATTTGCAGCCTTCTGGACAGTGTGGTTTTTGCAATGTTTTGATATATTGTGTTGATCTCCAAATATGTGGAAATACACTTGACATTGGAAATGGTTTTCTTTTTATTTGTTTCCATTCACATCATACTACATAGGCATTGGTATTGGTTTGATTTCATCCTTCATGGAAAAAGACTAAAATAAATATCAAGAGCAATATCTTCAAAGCACAAAAATATTGGGGGTTTCACTGATCAGTGAAGCTAAAAACTTGACAAGTTATCCTTTATGCTCTATGAAATTCATTTACATTGCTCATGTACCTCAAAATTACACTCACACTCTGAATCCAAACCATTATGTAAATTTTTCAAAAAGCATCCAACTGGCGGTTTTCAAAATAACTTCACATTTCTGCAAACTGATCACATATCTGCAAGACTGCCCAATAATACCAACTGGCCTTTAGAAGGGCTTTGAAAACTGTCTGGATACTTCTTTGCAAGCATGGGAACCGGAAGATGCATTCATCTCCAGCATCTTGCGCATAATCACCAATTGGAATGGCTTGAAAACACTAGGATCAAAAGATAATGAAATACAAAGTGATCCATTTCACTATATTCTACAATCAGCAATTTGCAAACCTTGCCAGAAATGCAACCTGAAAAGACATCAGATCATTTCTTGAAGAACTGTCACTTGGTAGAATGAATAATTCATCTATATTGAATACTCATGCAAAATGGATTCACTGGATTCATTCTCAAGGTAAGAGATGCAACTGTTCAAACTTAGTATTTCAGAAAACTGTGCAAATGTTGATATGCTGAAACATCATAAATCTCCTTCAGATTGATCATTGCAAAATTGCTAAATCATGCTCTGAAGCTTCACCATCAGGTAGGATAGTACATTTACTTTCAATAAGAAAGATGCCATGATTATATCTTTAAAATAGCATTCAAGCTAGAAGTTATCACTCTCTGAAAAGGACCATTCTGTAACCTTGATTTTGTTTTGCACTGTCAATTGCATAATCTGCCTTTGATTTTGAATTTGCAAACCTTAACAAAAGAACCCTTAGAGTCTGACCCTCTGATCATAAATTCATTTTCATACAAGGAACATAAATCTTTAATTTAATTGCTCCAATGATCAACTGATTAAATGGAATCAATTTGCAAAGTCAATACTTAAAAGACCTTTCTAAACTTTAGCACAGTGAAAATGCACAAACTGAATTTGGAAATAGCATGGAAAAGTGATCAACTAGATTGGCCAAGGGATAAAATTCATCTGATAAGTACACTTCTAGGTCTACAATGTTGAACAACCTTTAATTAATCTTGACCTTGAACCGAGTGCAAACAAGGAAAGTACAAATTAGGTTACTTAATTCTGAATTCTGCACATTCAGTGAAACTTTAATAAATTAGAAATGGAAAGGCTCTGGCAAAGTGGATAATTGGATTGGTAGGACTCTAATACTCTTCATGTGAGTACACTCTTATGTTTACAACATGAGGGACAACTCAATTATCCAAAATTTTCAACCGAGTATACATTTTCAAGACCCCGAAGTGGGCAACTTAGTAATTCTGCACTTGAATACTCAGGAAATCAGAATTATTCACTAATAGAATGGTTCTAGAAAAATTATCATCTAATTTTATAGGGATTTGAAAATTGGCAATATTGGTTCATTTTCATGCTTACAATACCTGGGAACACACCATGATGTCATACCTATCCATTTGATCAAAGATGCAGGCCTTCAAAGTAAGGTATTCAGAAATTTGCACTCAACAATTTTGGGAAACCTAACAAAGTGCCAACATAATCAAATTGGCAAATCGCTCAAATGGAGTCATCATGATCAGGAAACTGAAATATAAAGTATGTGACCACTAGAACATAGTACAAAAGGAATTTCTCAATTGAATCAATTGGTCAAAATTTATAACCAGTCAAACTGGGCTATTCAGATTTCTAGGCAGAACAAAGATACAAACAACTCTGAGAAACCAACTTTGGGGAATATGAAAACTTTATCAAATAGATTTGGAATGACCTGAGATCTAAAACATAAGCTCTCTGATATGCATGTAACACATTCCCAAAGAAGTGACTTATGAAACTCAACAGAGTGCAAGATATTCGGAAGCAAACAAGGCTTGGGACAGCAAAATGACACCTTAGCAAAATGTTGATTTAGGTGATCACCACAAAATGACTACTCCCTAAACATGTCAGATTTGGAATTTAGGAGTTGGAACCCACTATATGTGAAATGAAAGGTACTAAACCCTCTTCTCAAGGAAAATCTGATGAAAATCACTAGGGTATCTTTTTCAAGCACTCTAACTAAGCCTCCTCACAAAAAAATTTAGGGGTACTCACTTTGCCCTATAGGAAAAATTAACATGGTCACTCAAAATTGTGCCAAATTTGAGAGCACCAACAAGTGGCCAGATACAGGTGGTACCAAGATGGGTGGACTAGCCAAATATTATTTGATCTTGTCAAAACTCTTCTGACACTGAGGATCCCATTTGAAAGTGTTATCTTTTCGCAGGAGATGAGTGAACGGTTGGCACTTGTCTACTAACTGAGAGATAAAACGACGCACAAATTGTAACTTTCCTTGGAGGCTACATAGTTGTCAGATTGTTTGTGGTGGAGGCATCTCTATGATAGCTTGTACCTTTTTTGGATCTATTTCAATACCTCTTCTGGATACGATGAACCTAAGGAATTTTTTGGATGTGACCCCGAAGACACTTTTTTTTGGGTTGAGCATTAGGCAGTAGTGTCCAATCCTTTCAAAGACGCATTCTAAAACATCTAGGTGATCTTCCCTTTTTACTAATTTTTCCAAGATATCATCTACATAGTCTTCAAAAATCTTCTGAATCATGTCATGAAAAATTATAGTCATGGCCCTTTGATAGGTTGCCCCAATGTTCTTCAAGCCAAATGGCATCATAATATAACAGAAGGTGCTCCAGGGGGTTGTGAATGTTCTCTGGTGCTGGTCTTTTTCTACAATATAGATCTGATTATATACGGAAAATTCATCCATGAGTGACAACATCTCATGTCTTGTTGTGAGATCTACTATCATGTCTATGTTTGGTAGTGGGAAATTTTCCTTGGGACATGCCTTGTTGATATCTCAGAAGTTTGTACATATCCTGATTGATATATCAGGTTTGGACACTGGCACCATGTTAGAAATCTAGGTAGAGTAGTTAATGGCGCAGATGATCTTGGCTTGGAGTAACTTTTCTAGCTATGCTTTGACAAGTAGTGCCACTTTAGGTTGCATATTTATGAGCTTTTGTTTGACAGGTTTGATGTTTGGGTCCACTGCTAGATGGTGAACCACCAAGTTGGGGTCTAATCCCAGCATGTGGGAGTGAGACTATGCAAAATTATTTATGGATTCCTTCAAGAGAGTGACTTGATCTTGTTCTTCTACTTTGGTAAGAGATGTTTCTATTTATGTGATGGTAGGATTCTCTTTGGTGCCCAAGTTGACAGGTTTTGTTTCTTCAATGATAATTGATGATTGTTCAGGCCTATAATCACGGATTAGAGGAAGAGGAGAATCTTCATCCTCTGGCACCTCAAGGAGGTTTTCTCCAATGGATATGCCCTTTTTTTTTACCTTTTTGTGATCAGATAGCACCCTAGAGGGGTTTTTTCTAGGGGATCATTTTTTCTCTTTTTTATTTTTGTTTTATACTTCATTTGTGCGGCTGAAGTTCTCCTCTTCCCCAAAGTATGCCTTTAGATCCAACTTGTAGACATGTGCTGAATCTTGCCCCTAGTCATTACTTTGTTCAATTTCTCCCATGAATCTTAGGAACACGTCCTCACTTTGGAACTCGTCAACGTGTACAACACTTGGTTGGTCCCAGTCTATGAGTTCAGGATGGCGGAGGGGAAGGTCAATGAATAGAATGGAAAGTTGGCATAAGACAAAATTTCCTAGGAAGGTTTCATCATCAAAGACATCGTCATAGGCTCTCACAACTTTCTCTTCTAGGACATCTTCGATGTCAGCGATTTCTCCCAGGGAAGGATAAGAGGCATAGATGTTCTCGTTGGTGCCCCTATTCGTGTCAGAGTCCATGCCAAAGCCTAGGTGCCTTTCTCACTGGGTAGGTACAATAGGGTCCTTCATTACTTGTTCTTCATAACCAAGGCCACCTCCTTGGTAGTTCCATTTTTCTGTCACCAGCTTGTGATTTGCAGGGTACTTACCTTTGAATTTATAATTTAGGCAACATGTGTCCTTGGGTGGTGGTTCCTTATAGAGCCAGTGGTTGATGTTTGGTGTCATTTCCTAGCTATTCAAAATACTATTTGAGATAAAAAGTGGTAGGACCCAATTGTAGTGGCTTTGTTGTTTTTGGTTTTGTCTTGCTTGGATTAGGTTGGCAACCTTGAGTGTGTGGATCAACTGGCAGTGCTCCAACTGTGAAGGCATCAGATAAAATGTATTCGCCAAAACATTTGTTGTTAATCTTGACTATGGAAAGGGTGGAAGAGAGGATTTTTTCTGTGTTTGAATGGGTTTGAGAGGAACTAGTGATAGAGGTGCCAATCTCGATCATGGGACAGTGATTGGAATGTGGGAAGTAGGTTTCCAATGCATTGCAGTATGCGAAGGACTTGGGATCTACGTGGATGGTGATCTCAGTGCCGTTATATGGGAATTTGATGCATTGATGGTAGGTGGAGGGGACGACTTGCATAGAATGAATCCATTGGCATCCAAGGAGGATGTTGAAGGGAAGGTTAAGATCAACAACATGACATACTGTATCCTAGATAACTGGGCCCACTTTGATGGGTAATGAAATGGTTCCTTCATAAGTGTGTTCTAAATTTTCATATGCTTTGATTGTTATGACATCATTTGTTATATCAGCTTCGGTGCAACCCAACTATTTTATGAATTTTAGAGTGCACAGATTTAGGGCCGAACCATTATCTATCATGACCCACTTGATGGCAAAATCTTTAACCATGAAAACAATATGGAGTGGAAGATTATGATCAGGTTCTTTTGAGGGTACGTATGTTGGTTTAAAGGAGACCCCATAAGATGCAGACAAGTGGCCGAAAAGGTTCTGGAATTCAATGAGGTTGATGTCGCTGGGAACACGAGATTCTTATAAGGGTTTATTGAGGATCTCTTGATAGGTAGGTGAGGTGCAAAGGAGATCTAGGATGGAAATTTGGGCATGAGTATTCCCTAGGTGTTCCAAAATGTTGTATTGGGCACTAGTAGATGGAACGGTACTCACACCTGCAATTGTTATTCTGCCTCAACTAGTGGTAACTATGCATTGGTTATCAACACCCTTGACATGGATGACATTGATGGAGGACTGGACTTGGGATATGCAGTCGATGAGATTATCATAGTTGATATATGCATTTGTATAATATTTTCTGTCAGTATTTTCTCCTTGCTTACCCTTCCCTTGGCTGGAGGATTGAGCGGGATTGCTAGGGCCTTTTCCTGAGGTGTGTTCAAGGAATGCATTTTGATAGATTTTAAGGCCCATTTTTGGTGATGGTTGGGAAGGAGAGTCTACTTCAATCTCTTTGCGGTAAATGAGATCTTGGATGTAATGTTTTAGTTTCATGCATTTGAGGGTGGTGTGTCCTTTAACACGATAGTAATCACAGTACTCAGTGTCTTTATACCAGACGGGCTTAGGTGTTGAGTCATCAAATGGTTACATTTTTGGATACATGACTTGATTTTCTTGGACCATTTTGCGGAAGATGACATCTATAGGTTCACCCAAGGGGGTAAAAGTGCATTATGGTGCATTCTGAGTGTGAGGCCTTTGTTTTCCATGTGGGACTGATATAGCATTTATTTGGTTTAGGACCTTGATAGTTGGGTTGATATGACATCCCTGGAGGGGTATAAATAGTTGCTCCTTGAGGGCATATGTTTTTCTAGTATGTTGGTTGGGGATACACAGGAGCAGGCTATTGATACATGGGAGGAGGTTGAGGGTATACTAGGGGTGCTTGATGATAAGTTTGGGTAGGTGCATTGGGACCGGCTACCACAACCTGAATGTGTTTGGTGTCAGTGGCTCTGTTAGTTACTGTGTTCTTGTTCTTGTTCTTGTTCTTGTTCTAGTACCCTGATTGATCATTGTTATGTTTGTCAGGCTGGGATTCTTTGTAGTGCTTGATGGTACCATCTTCTATGAGACCTCGCTCAAGATCCATGTCTTTGATCCCGATGTCTTGATAAGTTTGTATACAATTCATGCGCATATGATAGGCAAGCTTAGGATGAAGGTTGTTAATGAATATTTTGATAATATGTTGCTCAGGGGGTTGATAGGATAAACTTGTAGTAATCCCTTGCCAGTGGTGAAGTTAATCGGCTAGGCTCTCTCCTCCCTTCTATTTGGAATTGCATAGATCAAGGAGTGAGAGTTCATTTTTGACATTATGTGCATATTGGGCCACAAAAATTTTAGATAGTTCAGCGAAAGTAGAGACTGTTCCATAGGGGATTTTGTAGAACCACTCAAGAGTGGTTCCTCCTAAGCTCTTGGGAAATAGTCTCATGAGAAAATTATCGCTATAGGCCACTTCTTGACATGACATGTAGAATTGTTTCATGTGGCTTACAGGATCTCCCTTCCCCTGATATTTATCAAATTTGGGTGTTTCAAAGTCTTTTGGGAAGGGTATGGTAGTGATAGATCAATCAAATGGGTAAGGACACACCTCTTTGAACTTGAATGTTTTAGCCTCGGTCCCTATTTTTAGCTCTTTGAGAGTGTTCTTCATTTCCTCCCATTCATGATTGATTTGTGGGGGAGGATTATTAACGCCAATTGCATTGGTTCCCTGAATCTGATATGGATCAAATGGCGAGTATGGGGGATTCTATGGGGGATACTATGGTTTTTGATATGACGATTTTTGGTCAGCATATATGGGTTGTTGTGGTGGGAGCTGCAGTTGAGGGGAATATTGCAGTGGAGGAGGTGGTGGCGCTTGATAGGGTTGTTGCAACTGCTAGAAGTATGCTTGTATTTGGTGAGGTATTGGATAAGTGGGATGAGCTTGTTGCACACCTGCATAGGGTGGAGGATAGGTGTTCTATGGTGGATTGCCCCCAGTGGTTGTAGCAAGGTAATTGGTGTTTCTGGGAACACTGAATTGCTGTGGTGGCGGAATGGTTTGTGATGCAGTGGAAGATGGCATGGCCAAGTAGTTGACAGAATGATTTTGTTGTTGTTGTGTGGGTTGAATGAAAGGATTAGCAAACTATTGCAGTTATTGTTCCTTGAAAGGATTTGCCCCCTGCATTTGTCATTGTGGCTGCTTAGTAGTTTGGATGATGGGTTATGCGATTGCGAAGGGGTTGGTTTGTTGTTGTGGTTGTTGTTGTTGGGATGGTTTCTGGATGGATTGTTGCTATTGAATAGGTTATTTTTGTTGTTGGATTAGTTGTTGTTTATGTTGGATGGGTTGTTTTTGCTATTGGATGGGTTGATGTTGTTGGATTGGTTGTTGTTGTTGGATAGGTTGTTGTTTTTGGATAGGTTATTACTTTTGGATTGGTTGGATGGGAATTTGGAGTATGGTGAAGCGATTGGTAGATGTTTGTGACATGGGAGGATTTGGGTTGAATTGTGTTTGAGGCAGAACTATTGGCATATGTTACAGTTGCATTGCTAGTGGAGCGAGGAAGGTGGACCCTTGCAGAAATAAGGGTTGGTTATAAGCATTGGTAGGTGGCATGCCTATGGTGAAGTGTGTTTGATGCTATGAGTACGTAGTGGAAGAGAAAGGTGGAACAGGCATGGAGATTTTGGTGCTTTGATGCTGCAAACTAGGTGGTGTATTTTGAATGGGCTGAGTGGGGATAGGTGGAATGGTGGTTTGTTGAGTGCTGACTAGTGGTAGTGAAAATTGTACTACAAATGTTGGAAATGTTTGTAAAACTGGAGCAGTTGTGAAGGGGGAGGTGCTTGTGTAGCGATAGGGGGTATTTCTTGTGTTGCTGATGTTGGATCAAGAGGTGGGGCTCCTGAGGTAGATGAAGACATCGTGTGCATGATCAAGGGTGGGATGGAAGCTTGGACTACTTGTGTGATAAGGGTTCCCACCTGTAGGGCTCACTGAAGTGGATCAAAAACTTCATTTCTATTGGAATGATGACATTCCCCGGGAAGTGCCATAGGTCATGTGACAAGTGTGGGTATAATCCAAGGTGGGAGTTGAAGTCCTTGTTGTTGAATGTCCAAGAGTACTTGACTATTGTTACATCCTCTCATGGCTTTTACCATGTGGACCTGCCCTGGATGATTGATAAACGTCTCTATGGTACTCATGGTGGGAGTCTCATTAGTATCTACCCAAATGTGCTCAATTTTTTCATTGGGCTAAGATGCATAGGTAACCATGGTGTTAGTGTTGTCAATCGCAGGATTATATGAATGAGCAACAAGATTAGGGTCCATGTTCTTCCTCTTCTTAGTGGCTCATGTAATAGGTAGCATTAAATGACTACCTTAAGGGAATATGAGATGCAAATATGTGCCTAGGAAGCTAAGGGTGATGGTGCTAGGACTAGGATGCGTCTAGGATGATGAATATGGTCCTATGGACTAAGGATGACTTGATGTATGCAAGGATTAAGGGTTTCTTTCCCTAGTGTAAGATCAAATGGATGTGATTGTCTACCAAAGATAGACTTGTGGTCTTTGGTGGACATGATTCTCTGTCAATGCAAACCAACCTTTTGATCAACGTGATGAGGTTGCAAAGGCAAAGGGGATTATCGTAAAGAATGCTTAGTTTAAGGACAATCAAGGATGGGGAGTTGATTAAAATGTAGGTTCTAAGCAACTCAAAATGGGATGCAATACTAAGTGAAGGATGTGATTAAGATTGTTGTGGATGATGATTAGGATGATGCTAGGTTGACTAGGATTGGAGTAGATTATGTTGTATTATGCTACGATGAGTGTGTGATGTCCTTCTAAAGATGACAACCTAAGGAATATCCTAGAAATGCAAGCTAAGTGAGCTTAAGAAGAGGAAGAATGTGTGTTTTTTGCGGTAGACCAGCTAGTCATATTGTTCAAATCTAACGAAAGCAGCATTTAGATGATATTTTCTCATGAAGCGAGCAACCTTGTTGTTGTATATCACTTTGTCAAATTGTTCTCGTTTATGAGTTTCTTGCTTTATGGAATCAACTATGTGTTGGTACCTGGTAGCCTCTCTGGTTGTATTCTTTTGTTCTCTGTATATGTGAGGCAATGAAGTTTACACCTTCTTGTGTTTCTTGGAATCGGTCATGTCCTATCGCGAAAGGTTTGGATTTCAGATGAGCAATTAGAGTTCTTAGGAAATATCTCATAAAAGGTCAAAGTTTGAAGATGTTGGCGAATTTTGAATCTTACGACAGTCTAAAAATGGACGTTGTTTTGATGATCTAGCAAAGGCTTGATTTCTTTCTGATTTTCAATAGGTTTGTTCCATGGAAAGAACCAATTTCAACACAATCAAATCAGAAAATAACATACATGGGTCTGAAAAAAATCCAACAAGCGGCAAAGCAACCTTGAAGGACACAAACAAGTGACAAATTTTGTTTGTTGCATATCCATTCATGTTTTGGATTTGTCAATGCTTTTCAAACACTTCAAGAACAAATCTAACTAAGGAGTTGGCTTCGCATGAAATATTATAGGCCCATTGCTTGGTAGTCTTTCAGCTCACACATCAGTGTCACCCCTAAAAGGGCACCCATGTTTTTGCCTTTTTCCAGGTATTGTTGTCATGCTATGAAGATCTCTTTTGCAACACAATACCTTGGGACACATATGACAGGAATCTTGGGGGGAGATTCTTCCCTCCCCTTGCACTATAATAAATCACTGTTCAGAGGTGAATCGGGTAGCTTCTATGCTTAGAGTGTCTAGTAAGGCTCTATGTTTGATTGTATCCTCTATGTCCATGCAAGCATGATTCAGGTGTATAGCCGCATAGAGCATCTTGACAAAAATGGTCACATAAATGTGATTGAGACCGTGAGGCTGCACTTAAGTTAGACTAGAGCCGAGTATAAGCTCAAATTCCAATTGACTCCCGAGGCTTTAACCCCAAGGAGTGAATTTTATTAATGTGAGTTAGAGTGGTGTGGCTTACACCTTGTTCCCACGTGGATCATTCCTAGGAGATTTTTCCCTCAACCGGCATGCCCATCTAAAGGACTAACTTGTTAAAGCAATTTGGATTGGCGACAAAAAGGAGTCTAGATTTCTAATTTTCCCACAAGGGGAAAAGAGCATACTCTCCTATCCAGTATCATTTTCTCCACAAACACGCAAGATAAGTTTGTTCATTCCCCAAATATTTATTTTTTTCACACAAAGAAAATGCATCTAGGTTTTTTATCTTACCAAAAGGGAAGAGAGCATAATCCCCTAACACTTGCTTTGGATTAGACAGAAAGATCTTCCTAATTATTCTATGTGCCTAAAAAATATTATAGAAAACACGATCGTTTGGTCAATGTTAATTTGAGGCAACCTGCAAGAAAAATGTGAGTAGTTTTTGAATTGATTTCTTTAACCAGTGGTGCTGCAAGAAAACTGGTTAGTAGTCTCAAAACTTTAGCCTTTGACAAGCATTATCAAAAAACCACTCAAAATTTGTTAGCAAAATGATCAATAAAAATCTATCAGAGCATAGACGTCGATTCAGGATGCAGACATTGGTTCTATGTTTTATTTCCAAAAATGACAGAATGCAAGAAATATGCCAGAAAACACAGAAAATTAGGAAATTGTTATACTAGTCGGAGATGCCATTTTGTGCAACGCAGATGCTGATCGATGATTTTTCTAAACTAACGTTTGTGTAGAAGCTGCAACAGGAACCAAGTCAAAAAACACAACAAAAATAGCAAACAAAGTTATTTTTCTTTCTTACTTAGTCTTCAAATTGATCAAATTTAGCCATTTTGAGATTATCCAAACATTTAAAAACTAGTGTTCTTTCATGATTTATCAAGATCTTGTTCCCTTAATAAAATTTTGACATTATGACTGCTTGTAAGATTGATCTCTGCTAAAAAATATAATGTTTAAATACCAAAAAGCAGTGGGAAAGACAAGAAATCTTAAAAAATGAAAAACTAGGCTTGGAAAATCTTAAATAAACAGTGCCAAGCGGAGACGCCGATTCAGGGCGCAGATGTTGTTTTAGAAGAGACATCGAATAACAGTTTAGAGAGAACCGTTGTTTGCACAAATGCCTCTGTGTAAGTTGCAGATGTCAATCTGAGTGTTTGACAAAATTGAAAGAAGAAGACAAGAAAATTAGAAGGATTTTAGGGGTGTGGGTCCCACCGGGTGTGCTAGAATGTGTATGAGGAAATATTCAATCATTTGGGAGCAAGCTCAAACATGAGAAGTTAGTGGGTTAGCACATATAATTCATAGAATGAACAAAGAAACCAATAAGACTTCATCATAACATCAGATTGAGCTAAAAACAAGTAAATTGCACCCTATTCTACTTATTTGATTTGCTCCTTTTGATGGATTGTGCATGTGCTCTCTCAAACACAAATGAGATAGATCCCCAATGCAAT